>PVIA01008651.1:0-69396 GCA_004024845.1 Tonatia bakeri
TCCTCTCTGGTTATTGTCAGTTTGTTCTTAATTTCAATGTCTCTGGTTACATTTTGCTTGCTTGTTTGCTTTGTTGATTAGGTTCCACTTACAGGTGAGATCATATGGTATTTATCTTTCACCACCTGGCTTATTTCATTTATCATAATGCTCTCCAGTTCCATCCATGGTGTCACAAAGGGTAGGAGTTCCTTCTTTCTTCCTGCTGCATAGTATTCCATCATATAAATGTACCATAGCTTCTTGATCCATTCATTTACTGATGGGCACTTAAGTTGCTTCCAGCACTTGGCTACTGTAAATTGTGCTGCTATGAACATTGGGGTGCATAGGTTCTTTCGGATTGGTGTTTCGGGGTTCTTAGGATATAATCCTAGCAGTGGAATTGCCAGATCAAAAGTCAGTTCCATCTTTAGTTTTCTGAGGAAATTTCATACTGTTTTCCACAGTAGCTGCACCAGTCTGCATTCCTGCCAACAGTGCATGAGGGTTCCCTTTTCTCCACATCCTCTCCAGCACTTGCAGTTTGTTGCTTTGTTTATGACGGCCATTCTTACCGGTGTGGAGTGTTGTCTCATTGTGGTTTTAATTTGCATCTCTCTGATGGCTAGTGATGCTAAGCATCTTTTCATGTGTCTCTGGACCTTTCATATGTCCTCCTTGGAGAAGTGTCTGTTCAAGTCCTTTGCCCATTTTTTTATTTTATTTTTTTGTCTTCCTATAGTGGAGTTATGTGAGTTCTTTATATATTTTGGAGATCAAACCCTTGTCTGAGGTATCATTGGGAGAAGTCCCCATAACTTTTGAATGTAAAACCAGCAGGGAATGAGGCTGAGGGAGACGGAGGACTCCTGGCATCCCAGGCAGTTCCTCTTAAAGGGCCTGCACCAGGGCTTACTGAGACTCACTTGTTCTGAGCTCCAGTGCTGGGTCAGGAGCTCAAAAGGCACCAGGGACACACAGGGAGGAACTGAATTGTCCTGCATGAGAGCGAGAGCTGGGAGGCTAGCTTTCCCCCAGATAGAAGTGCTGTCTGAGGCCGTTGTTCCTTTGATGAGCCCTCCTCCCACAAAACCCACAGGTGAGCACCATATCTGAGATTCCATCAACCTTGCTTACATAGTTTGCTCCACCCTGGTGATTCCCTGAGGCTCCGCCCCACCTAACTTGGGCCCACCTAAGCTGTTTGCAGTGACTTTTGCATAGGAATGGCCTGTCTTGGCTCATGTTTCAGACTTTCCTAAATTCTCTCAAACAAGCAGTGTTTGGCCTCAGCATGCCCTGTACCTCTCACTAAGTGGCCCCAGACCCAGCACTAGAAGCAGCCAGCCTTGGTTCGCAGCTTGGCCTCTCCCAGACACCACCAAACCCAGCAAGTAGCAGCCATCTGCAGATCTCTTTGTAGTTCTTGCCAGGTGGCCCCAGGCAGAACACAGGTGGCTGCTCACCGTGGCCTGCACCTCCTGGGAGGCCTCAGAGCTAGCACACATACTGGACAGCTCAGACCACATCAAAGCACCAACACCCAACCACCTCCACAAGTAACACACTCAAGGGGAAAACTAAGCAGGCACCAGAGTCCAGCTGAAGTAAGTCCTGCTCTGTGGGGTGGGCCTCTGCACAGCTGATTCTCCACAGTAGTTGGTGGTTGCAGCCAGTCCTTGCAGCTGATTGGCCTGAGGGTAAATCCCTCCCACTGACATGCCAACAGCAGTCAAGGCTCAACTACAAGAAGAGGGTGTACACAGCCTGCAAAGTTGGGGGGGTTGCAACTCGAGTGGCCAGCTTGGTTAATCAGTGGTGCTGTGCCATTGGACCCTACAGAATACCTACTACATTAGGCCACTCTGCCAAGCCTGGGAGACATAGCAGCACTCTACCTAATACATAGAAAGAAACACAAGGAAGCTGCTAAAATGAGGAGACAAAGAAACATGGTCTAAATGAAAGAACAGATCAAAACTCCAGAAGAAGAACTAAACAAAATGAAGAGAAGCAATCTACTAGACGCAGAGTTCAAATCACTGGTTATAAGTATGCTCAAGGAACTTAGTGAGGACCCCAACAGCATAAAAAAAGACCAGTCAGGAGTGAAGGATACACTAACTGAAATGAAGAAAAACTTACAGGGAATCAACAGTAGACTAGATGAAGCCAAGAACCAAATCAGATATTTGGAATAGATGGAGGCAAAAACCACCCAATTAGAAGAGTAAAAGAAAAAAGAACCCCCCCCCCAAAATGAGGATAGTGTAAAGAACGTCTGGGACAAGTTCAAGCATACCAATATTTGCATCATAGGGGTGCCAGGAAAAGAACAGAGTGAGCAAGAAATTGAAAATGTATTTGAAAAAATAATGACAGAAAATTTCTGTAAACTGGTGAAGGAAATGGGCATACAAGTTAAGGAAACATGGAGAGTCCCAAATAAGATGAACCTAAAGAGGCCCTCACCAAGACATGTCATAATTAAAATGTAAAAGGTTAAAGAAAAAGAGAATCTTAGAAGCAGCAAGAGAAAGCAGTTAGTTATCTGCAAGGGAGCGCCTATACTACTGTCAGCTGATGTCTCAACAGAAACCTTACAGGCCAGAAGGGATTGGCAAGAGATATTCTAAGTGATGAAAAGCAGAGACATACAACCAAGATTACCCTGTCTAGCAAAGCTATTGAAGGGCAGATAAAGAGCTTCCCAGATGAGAAAAAGCTAAAGGAGTTTATCCCCATCAAATGAGTATTACACAAAATGTTAAAGGATCTTCTTTAAGAAATAGAAAAAAGATTAAAAATATGAAAATATGAACAAATGGCAAGAAATACACATCTATCAACAACTGAATCTAAAAAACCAAATAAACGAACAAGCACAACAGAAACAGTCCTAGATACAGAGAACATTTTGACAATTGCCAGATGGGAGGGGGGTTTAGGGGATGGGTAGAAAAAGGTGAAGGGATTAAGAAGTACAGATTGGTAGTTACAGAATAGTCACAGGGATGTAAAGGACAGCATAGGGAATATAGTCAATAATATTCTAATAATGATGGTGTCAGATGGGTATGCGATTTATTGGGATGATCACTTAGTAAGTGATGTAATGTCTAATCACTGGGGTGTACACCTGAAACTAATACAATATTGTATGTTAACTGTGACTGAAAAGACATAAAAATGATTTAAAATTAAGCATAAATAAATAAAAGAATTGAAAACAAGTATTTAACCCAAAACTTGTACACAAATGGTCAGAGCAGCACTGTTCATAATAGCCCCAAAGTGGAAACAGTCCCAATGCTCATCAGTGAACGAATGGGTTAATGAAGTGTGGAATATGCATACAATAAAATTTTAACCATGAAAAGGAATTAAGTACTGATACATGGTATAACATGGGTGAACCTTAAATACATTATGCCATGTGAAAAAAAGACAGTCACAAAAGGTCACATATTGTATGATTTATTTTTATTAAATCTCCAGAACAGATAAATCCATGGAGACAGAAAGCAGATTATTGGTTGCTAGGGGCTGGGGGTGGGGAGGATTGGGACGTGAGTGCTTAATATGTATGGGGTTTCCCATCAGGATGATGAAAACGTTTTGGAACTGGATAGAGGTGATGGTTACACCATATTCTGAATATACTATATGCCACTGATGTGTTGTGTATTTTAAAACTGTTAATTTTATGTTATGTGAATTTATATCTCAGTGTAAAAAAGAGGAATGTACTAAATGTGTAGAGGAAGGAACCACTACTTTTGGAGAGGTCCAGGGCAGATTGGGAAGGTTTAAAGAAATTTTCCTAGCAGTTATGTTCGAATTGAGTTGAGTCAATCAATTTATGAATCAATGATCAGTTATTGTGTGCATACCTAATGCCATATATTACGGTAGGCATGGAGGAGATTTTTCACACATATAAACTCAGATTTCATTTGCCCCCTCAGAGGACTCGCAATCTAGACAGGCAATTACAGTGCCTTATGGGGAATGCAGTGGGATTCCATAATACTACTAGTACTTCCATAATACTCTAAGGTATTGTGGAAACAAAGTGATGAAGAGGAGAGTCACCCATCACAGCCGGTGGGTGTTTGAAAAAAAGTATACAGGAAGTGGCTAAGTAAAGAGTGGGGATGAAAGTCATTTTTGTCAGAGGAAACAGCACAAGCCAAGGCATGGAGCCAAGAGGTAGAAGTGTGTGTGCCTGCACACACGCATGTGTAGAGAGTATCAGGGGTTCCATGTTGTAATAGCAAACATTTTCAAAAAAGGAAGTGGCAAGTAATGAGGTTTAAAGCAAGTGAACGACACAGCCAGGCATATGTTTGAATTCCCTGTATTAACAGTGTGGAGGCTAGCATTGGAAGGGGACAAGACTGGAGGCAGGGAGACTAATTAGGAGGCTGTGGCAGTAGTCCCCTTGAAAAATTATCAGGCCCTGAACCAGGGAAGTGGTAACTGGGATAAGGTGCGAGGATCAGAATCAAAAAATACTCAGGAGATCAAATGAACAAGACTGGAGGATTGATTGGATGTTGGTGGTGAGGGAGGGTCAAGGGTCACTGTGGGTTCTTGTTTTGTGTGATAGTTATCAGATACTAGTTAAGAGCAACAGAGGCTGACTCTAGTTGGCTGAACTGAAAAGGCATTAAAAAAAAAAGGATATTGAGGAGCTCTGACAATTGTTGGGAGGGCTGGAGAACGAGGTTGGAGGCTAAGCTTCCAGGAACAATGTCCCAATCTGTAGCAGAAATGGCCAGAAGATAGAAAGGGCCCCCACCCAGAGCACAACAGGAAACTGCTGCTGCCGCTGCTGCTGCAAGAAGTCAACCTTGAAAACACTGGAAGTTCCCTGATAGCAAAGAAATGGAAGCTCTGCACAGGGCGGGTTTCTCTATTCTTGCTCAGTTCTGAATCTGAGTCTCATGCCCGTGTTTCTGATTAAAGGAGCCTAAGTTCCCTGACCGTGTCCTGGGTTCAAGGGCAGCTGGCAAATAGGTCTGACTCTTATAGGAGGGAGGCAGAGCTCATAACGTGGGGCTTTTCCATATACAGAAAGGCTGTTCAAATAAAGAGGACAACAGTTAGTGTGAGGCAGATGGTGCTGCTATCTATCTACAAGTGTAGAGAATACAAGAGTTTAGGGGCGGAGATGGAGAGATCTCATTTTCAACACCTTGAGAGTGAGATGCCCGTAGGACATTTAGATAAAGATATCTAGCAGGTAGCGGGATGTTTGAAATTCTTAGCAAACAGATAGCATTGAAAACAGTAAGAGCTGGTGGGATGGTCCAGGAAGAGCTTGGACATGGGGTGAGAAGACAAAAGAAAGGGGCCTGCCGTGGGAAATAAAACTTGGCTGGCTTTCTCAGTGGCCTTTTAAAAGCCCTAGCCATCTGAGACACAAGAGTGTGTACGGTATAAAGACAGAGAATGGTTCGGCTGAGGTGGGGGGAGTAGTGGGGGCAGGAAATGCAGACAACTGTAATTGAACAACAATAAAATAATTTAAAAAAAAAGAAAGAGAATGTTTGCTTTCACTTCCTTTCCGTGCATTTCACGTTTCACTTACCATGAGGATGCTCTCTCTAGCCATTTGTCTGGGTAACTGCTCTGATCCAAATGGATAATAAAACTTATCTCCCCAGGAGATCCAAATGGTTACAGCCAGGACTATGTCCCCAGGCGAAGTTCCCAAGGAGCCAGAAAGACTGCAGCACGCTATCTTCATAGGTATTAACGCTTACAAGGGGGTGAAGCTCAGACCTTGGAGACATCTGTCTGGGCTGTAAAAGTGGAAGACAGCTTATCTGGCCCTTGGAAACACATGTTAACGTTACAAAGGTTAGTATGAGAAGCACGATCCTTTTCATCCTGTCTCTC
Source organism: Tonatia bakeri (assembly GCA_004024845.1). Taxonomy (NCBI): domain Eukaryota; kingdom Metazoa; phylum Chordata; class Mammalia; order Chiroptera; family Phyllostomidae; genus Tonatia; species Tonatia bakeri. Next base: position 5,890 of record PVIA01008651.1, read on the forward strand.
AGAGCAAAGGGATTTCCCTCGCTTTGCCCCTTGCCTTTCAGAAGGGAGCAGGATGGCTGTCTCTCCCCCGCGTGTTAGTGGAGAAAATCCACTGTTCTCCGTCCCTCTTTGATGGGTGGGAACCCGCCATTCACGTGGAAAGTTCCTATCAGTTTTCTTCCTGTCACCTGTGGGTCGGGGGGCTGACATGGCAGTGTGACTGTGATTGTTCATTTGGTTGTATTAATAATAATAATAATAATAAAAACCTCCTGTCTCTGATCCAGGTGCTTTGTGGTTCTTTAATAATCATACATATAAAGTCCATAACTGTGTACGTGGGGTAATGTCTCGGGCCCTTCACCGTTCTTGACAAAACATTGAGGAATGTGAATATTTAAATGCTGAAAGGGGGAAGAGCGGAAGAAAGGACAGAACACGGGTGGCCAGACAAGTACTGAATAAGCAGGAAATGGAATTCATTTGATGTGATGGAAACCTGGGAACGAGAACATTTTAAGCGGGGTGGTGGGGGGGGGTGATTATGAGCCATATCAAATGCACGGAGAAGTCAGTAACAAGATTGAAAAGCAGCTATTGGCTTTGGAGGCCAACGGTGACTTCTGCCAAAAGATATCCTGTGGAAACCCCTTCAGTAGGTTGAGGCATGAATGAATTTGAGGAAGTACAGACAGCAGATGCACGCTACTCCTCTCTGGAGAAGGGTAAGCTGAGAAGGTAGGAGAGAAATTGGCACCAGATGGAGACTTGGGATCAAGAGAGAGTTTTATTTTGTCTCTCTCTCTCTCTTTTTTTTTTTTAATGGGAGAGACCCGGGCATGTGTGAGGCTGAGGGAAGAGCACAACAGATTGAAATCAGAGAGAGAAGGGATAGTCGATGGAGGTGGGTTCTGAAAGAAATTGAAAATGGTGGTACATAGGGCACAGGCTGGTGGTGGACACTGAACAGGAAGGTGGAACGGGCAGAAGGATGGGTGTGAATGGGATGTTGAAGAAGACATTCTGCTGAGGCTGAAGACCATGGATTTACTGTGGCACTAATTTGTATGGTTTTGTGGGTTTTCTCTAGCAGGTGTGAACACCCATGTGGAACAGGGCAGAAAGGTGGTTTGTAGGACCGACCTGAGGTGAGAGGTTTGTGTGCTGGTGAGAGAGAAGTTCAGGTGATCAGGCACGGGGTTAGGAAAGGTGGGGAAGGGAGGGAAGAGAGGCTGGCTGGCTGGGAGAAAACTGAGAGCTCAGTGAACCGAAGGAGCATAAAAAAGAATCAAGCGGGTGGGGGCCTGAGGGAACAGGTAGGAGAGGAAATTGCCTTCACAATGGAATACTGGGGGGATAAATGTTGGAAGTGAGCAATTCTGGGCCACACTAAAGTTCAAGGTGTGGTAGTTTGTGTGTGGGTGGCCGCAGTGGAATGCATGAGGTAACTGAGAGGGATGGAGAGGTTGTCTGTTGTGTCATCTCCATGGACAATGAGATTCCCTAGTATGCGGGAGATCACAGGCTAGGTGCCAGGATCTTCACTTAAGGAAGCGAGAGTGATGGGTAGGCAAGAATTTTCTAGCCCTGGCTGGTGTGGCTCAGTGGATTGAGTGCTGGCCTGCGAAGTGAGGGGTCACAGGTTCAATTCGTGGTCAGGGCACATGCCTGGGTTGTGGGCCAGGTCCCCAGTGGGGGGCACGTGAGAGATAACCGCACATTGATGTTTCGCTCCCTCTCTTTCTCCCTCCCTTCCCACCTAGAAATGAATAACATCTTAAAAAAAGAATTTTCTAAGCAGACTGGGACAGAGAGGATGGCCATTCTAGACAGAGAGACGAGACTGGGAAAGGCATGTTCGGACAGGTGAAAAAGGCTGATCTTTCCAGAAAACTGAAACCAGCACGAGCGTGAGTACAGGGATGAGGCTGCATTTGCAGGTGGAGCAGATACACGATGCACAGGCACTGAGGACTTTTACTGGAGTATTGTCTTAATTCTGTTCTGATTTGCATTTTTTTTAGACTTTCTAACACGAAGTGTAGAAAATCAGAGTCAGGTGGGGCTAGAGGCCAGTTAGACGGCTGTTGCAATTGCCCAATTGCTCGGCCAGGATCAGGGGAGGGGGACTGGGAGTGGAGGTAGTGGATGAATCCCAGAGCTATTTTGAAGGCAAGGGCTAAAAAGGTATGTGAAAGTTGAACTTGGCATTTGAAACTGACAGGCCCTGTGTAGCACTCTCCCTCCTTTTTTAGGGGTACTGCACCATTTGTGAGAGGCAACTCTCCCCACCCCATGAACACACACCTTCTCCCACTTAGTCAAAACCGAATCTAGATGTTGCTGTGAAGGGATTGTGCACATGTAGTCAATTAACTTATAAGAAATGGAGAGTATCTTTAAAGTGAGCTGACCAAATCAGGTGAACTCTTAAAGGGCTTTGGTGCCTGGACCAGCAAGGCTCAGTGAGGAGCGTATTGTCTTGCAAAACAAAAGGTCACCCGTTTGATTTCCGGTTCAGGGCACACGCCTGGGGTGCCGGCCGGGTTCCCGGTTGGGGCGCATGCAAGAAGCAACTAACGTGTTTCTTGCCTTCCCTTTCCCTCTCTAAAAAATAAGGAAAATTTTTAATATTTAAGAAAAGGGATTCGGCTCTTTGGTTACAAAAGGACAAATACTGCTTGATTCCTCTCATGGGAGGTATCTAAAGTCGTCAAGTTCATAGAAACAGAAAGTAGAATGGTGGTTACCAGGGGCTGGGGGAGGGGGAAATGGGAGATGTTGTGTAATGAATAGAGTTTCGGTTTTGCAAGATGAAAAGTTCTGGAGATCTGTTGCACAACCATGCGGAACTTACTTCACACTCCTGAACTGTACACTTCCAATAGTTAAGATGGTGGTGAATTTTCTGTGTGTGTTTTTAATCACATCTTTTTTACAAAAGTAGGAGAGACTGGGCTCTTTCTGGTGATATTTAAAGTATGAGAGGAGTTTGGCCCCAGAGGGAGAATCTCCATTGTTGACTTTGAGGATGGAGGGAGCCAGGGGCTGAGGAATGTGGGTTGCCTCTGAGAGCTGAGAGCAGCCTCCAGGTGACTGCCATGAAGGCTATAGGAACCTCAGTCCTCCAACCACAAGGAGGTAAATCCTGCTACAACCACACGAGTTTGGAAGAGGTCTGTAAGCCTCAGATGAGTTTGTAGCCTAGTGGACACCTACATTTTCGCCGGTGACACCTTGAGCAGAGGACCCAGTTAACCTGTGCCTGGATTTCTAATCCATGGAAACTGTGAGAAAATAAAAGTGTGTGTTGTGTGTGTGTTTTACTGAAATTTTTATTGACACACTGTGTCTAGAAGCAGATACATAAATCATTACAGACTTTATTTCCAGAAACGTGTGGAAAGTTACTATTATTTCTTTACAATTCAAACAGCATACTAGAATCAGTGCACTTGGGATGATTCATTCTGTGGGGTTCTCGGTACAAACGGTTGTTTCAAGTACTTGAGTTGAAATATACAGAAAAAGCATAAAGTACAGCAGTCTGAATTGCAACCAGTACAGGCTGGGTAGTTCAGTTGGTTAGAGCATCATCCAGATATGCTAAGGTTGAAGGTTCAATCTCTGGGCAGGGCACATAGAAGAAGCAACCAATGACTGCATAGATGGGTAGAACAGAAGATCAGTTTCTCTCTCTCTCTCATTGATGAATAAAAGGAAAAAAATTTCAAAGAATTTTTCATCATCTCTAGATGTAGCGTTTATAACACTTTGCAAAAATAGCAACTACTCATGCTGCCATGTCGTGATTGATTAATAAAAAAGGATGTTAACAAAAAACCTTCTTTACAGGATTAAAAAAACATTAAAAGACACTAAATTTGTGATTGCCAGTATACTGACACTTTATTTTAGAAACATATGGAAGTTACTTATGGAACTGAAAATTGTTCCTTATTGGACTATTTAACAAAATTGTCTATAGAATCCAAAAATATAATCAAAATGTACTTAGATCAAACTAGAGGATGAAGTTTTATTTCTTTTTTCCCCCTTCAACTAGACTGTTTATCGTATAAGGTTAACCTTTCACATTATATTTGCTACCCACGCCAAATGGCTCTCTCTCTATATAAGAGCAAAACTTATTGCAATGCCCTGTTTTTGTTTACAAATTTAATTAATTTCTTGACGAAGGCTTTTATTTTTATCAATACACTATCAGAACCTGACAATTTCAGATTGCCTTCTAACAGGGTATATTTCTTTAAAGTGTTTTCTATTATGGATATACCAAGGCATATCAAAAATTGGCTTTCTGAATAGAACAATATAACATTCACCCTCCAAAACAACACAAAATAAACTTCTTCACATTTAGATGAAGTTCAGAATAATCTCAACATGATGCTAAATAGCTAGATCTTATGCACATGGTGGTATGTGAGGGAAATGTGGGGAACGAGCTATGTACACATGATAAAATGGGGTTCAGACAATCCAAAGACCTCTGAGCACCATGCTTTCACAAATAGTACATACAAATGCTTCTAGAAACATGGAGAAGTCATTTCAACAAGTATCATCAATATATGGTGACCCTCTAACTATACCTGTCATGTACCACAGACGCACAAGGACTTCTCTCACCTAAGATATAGTCTGAATTGTTTTAAAATAAGCTTTGTAAAACAGTAGTTTAAATGCCTTACATTAATTTAATAATGAGTTTACAATGCTGTAGTAATTATTAATCCAAACAGCTTATAGTGAACTCTTAAGTTATATTATTGTAATATTCTCCATATGCCATTTTACCAGGTGAAAATGTATCAGAAAATGAAAGAGGGCTCTGGCTGGTGTGGCTCAGTGGATTGAGTGCTGGCCTGTGAAACAAAAGGTCACTGGTTTGATTCCCAGTCAGGACACATGCCTGGGTTGTGGGCCAGGTCTCCAATTGGGGGCATGTGAGAGGCAGCCGATTAATGTTTCTCTCACACATTGATGTTTTTCTCCCTCTCTTTCTCCCTCCCTTCTTCTTGCTCTGAAAATAAATAAATAATAAAATCTTTTAAAAATACAAATATACATGATTTAAAAAAAAGTGCAACAGGAATCACCACAATGAGGTACAATCAATGATCCACCAAAATTAACTACCTTTTCCCCTTTAAATCAAAATACATTATACCATATTATGGCTTTGTACCTTTTATTGGTAGTATCTCAATTGTGGCCTTAAAGGAAAAAAAAAAAAAAAAAAACAGAGAAAGAAGTGGGGATACAGATGTTTGAATGACAAAGCCAATAACTTTGACTTAAGACTTATCCTTGTGTTTAAATGAGGATAGAGAAAGCTAAGTGACAAAGAAAGAAACATCTGGACTTATATGTGTCATTTTAGAGAGAAACATTTTCTTATAAAGCTGTGTAACTGGAAACATTTTCTGGGCAGGGCAATCTTGAAACAATATTACAATATTGTGCAATAATTCAACACTCCTTTTCAAAATAAGTTAAAAATATCAGGGATAACCACCTCCCCCATGACTACTACTGAAGCAGAGGCAAAATGATTAATGAGTCCAAATTACTCAAGACTTAGCTAATTTAAAAAGAAAGAAACAAAAATGTTTTTAAGTGGTGGTATGTGACATAGGCAACATGACTTCCAGGTATCTGATAAGGTTTTAATATTTTTTCATAATGCTTTGCAATTTCCACACTTTTTCAACTACAGTATCTGGTGAGGGTATATTTTACTAGTTACTACCTTAACAAAAAAGATAGACCCAATGTAAAATATTGTTTCTTTCTATGTAAGTCAATTCAAAACTTTGTACCGAGAGAATCCAATCCATGTGTGAAAATTAGTTGTACAGTCAAGTTCTACCCAAGAAAATGCTGACTAAGCTGAAGTTGAGATAAAACATTTGCCAAAGGAAAGTATAGATAACACAAAAATTGCTATCATAGGAGTAAGATTGTATAATATTTACTTAATAATATTGCCAGTTCCATAGGCTTTTATATGTTATGCCAATTTGCATTGTAGTGTGGAGGCAACATAAAAGGCAAGAATTTCAAAATCGGCAGTATACACTTATTTATGACGTTATAATGTAAGGCCATTTAAAAAATATACAAACCAAGCCCTGGCTGGCGTAGCTCAGTGGATTGAGTGCGGACTGCGAACCAAAGCATCGCAGGTTAGATTCCCAGTCAGGGCACATGCCTGGGTTGCAGGCCAGGTCCCCAGTTTGGGGAGCGTGAGAGGCAACCACACAGTGATGTTGCTCTCCCTGTCTTCCTCCCTCCCTTCCCCTCTCTGTATAAAATAAATAAAATCTTTAAAATATATGCATACAAACTACAAGATGAAAATGAAGGCAGAGAAAAATTCAACTTCTTACAACAAAAATATCAGCAAAACTTTAAAAATAATTTAGAAAAGGATATTGAAAAAGACATGTTGCAGATCTGCATCCTATTACTTAAGATTACATCAATTCATAATTCTAAATATTTCTAAAGTTACAAGATTTGAAATCATTTTCAAAAAAATCATTTTCAGTGTATATGTAAATTCCGCATCTTATCATCTGGGTATGTTTCTTCAATATTATCTTGGGAAAAAAAGCCATTGAAAGAGTAATTTTTATTTTAAAAGTTTTGTTCAACTTGAAGTTGCATACACATGAAATATGCTCTCAATGCATAAAAATCACAGTGCAAGGCAGAAAAGGACTTGGGGAAGGTAAGGAGAATGTGATACAAACTCACATTGTGGTTATTTGGTATTTGATGGAAGAGAATTGACTCTTCTGAAGTCTGAAGACTTTCTTTCAGTGAAGACACTGAAGACACTTTGTTGCCACTCCGCCACCTCTAAGGTGACTAATTGCTCTTTTCACGTAAAACTGAGACAGTTACAGCAGCAGAAGATGGTCATAGCAATAAAAGTTTGTAAACTACATTTGATCTCTTTTTTTTGAAAGATTTTATTTATTTTTAGAAAGAGGGGAAGGGAAGGAGAAAGAGAGGGAGAGAAACATCAATGTGTGGTTGCCTCTCATGTGCCCCCTGCTGGGGACCTGGCCTGTAACCCAGACATGTGCCAACTGGGCATTGAACCAGCAGCCCTTTGGTTGGCAGGCCCGCACTCAATCCACTGAGCTATGTTAGCCAGGGCTGATCTCTTTCTTTAAGCCAGAGTGCAAGATGCAGGGTTCTCCTAGTCTTTCAAATGCTGCTGTTGATACTTCATATTGTTTGGCAAAGGTCATGTTGGAAAGCGCATAGGTCCTGCAAAGATGGCACCTGCTTGAATGCTGGTGATACTCCATTGGTAAATTGGAGATCCAGGCAACTGAGACCTTACATAACACAAAGCTGTATTTTCAGAATCCCTGGTTAGATGTTTAAGTTGATGAATTAATTTTCCATCCACATCCAGTTGTTCACAAAAGTGGAACCTACCATTTTTGGAAAAGATTTTATTTACTTATTTTTAGAGGGGCAGGGAGGGAGGGAGAGACAGAAACATCAGTGGACGGTTACCTCTCACATACCCCCCACTGGGGACCTAGCCCACAACCCAGGCATGTGCCCTGACTGGAATCGAACCAGCAACCCTTTGGTTTGTAGGGTAGTGCTCAATCCACTGAGCCACACAAGCCAGGGCTGGAAGCCAGCAGCTGAGTGCTGAATTCTAGTGTGAAGTGTTTTACCATGGGAGTGAAAGTTCAAGCTTAAATAATAACAGTCATTAGAATTATCCTGAACAAGAAATGAACCATCTGGTACAGTTACTAGCTACTTCCCCACCTCCCAGCATGTAATGTGGTTGGTTCCAGTACTGTTCTTATTGTGCAAGTTTTTTTTTCCAGCTCCCCCGTAAAGCTTGTCACAACCCCATGACTGCTACTTTCCACTGAGTCAAACTCTTGCAACCCTGGAGGAGAGTCGGGATAAAAATGTAAATAGTAGCACATGCTTTCTGCTACATGGTCATCGGTGCTGCTTGTGAGCCCACTCAGGTTCCTTTGGATTTTATACTTCTGCATTGGAGGTGGCAATGGGGAGTGTGAAGGGACATCATCATGACTCGCCCTTGGGCTCTGGAATGTGACATGTGTGGTGGCAATGGACAAGCCACTGAGTGAGCCATGAAGATCTCTGGGGAAACAACTAGGTCTTGTCTACCAGATTACTGTTTTGGAGAAAGAGTCCTCTGCAACTTGAGAAGCAACAGCAGAAACTTCCATGGGAGCAGCTGTCCGGAAATAGCTGGATGAGCCTTCCAAAGGCTACATGGCCTCCTCTGCCTGCCCAAAATGCCAAACGCAGTCTTGAGGCGAAGTCGAGAACTCCAGCACGTGTTCATTGAGGTGAAGATGTGAGTGTCCATTTTGAGGTCCTGAAGTCCTGAATGAACTCGGTTCTTGGCATTCCATTTCAGGGGAAGGCACCACGATGTTTTCTAACATCATTCTGTGTTGGACTTGGTTTGGAAGCATTGAGCAAGGCTTTGGCTCTCACCTCCTCCATTTTGATAGTTGCCTCCTCAGAGTTTGTAGGTCAAGAGGCCAAGGGGTAGGACGCTAGTGATGATTGTGATGGTCTTACTGAGCTTTCACATCTTGAAAACGTATTGGTGCCCAGAGGGGAAAGCTATTCCCATCTGGCAGAGCTCCCGGAGGGTGCTGCTCTGCTTGCCTTTCTGCTTTTGTTCTGCAGAATGCCGCCTTTTAAATACACCCGTTAAGGCTGTCAGTCTTTGATCTTATTTTCCACCTTTTTCATCTTCACTGTGGATGCCACAGCTGGCCATATCTTTACCATAGCAGCTGCCAAATAAGGAATCAAGATCTGCCCAAATTCACTAGCTAGTGATGATTGTTGCACTACCATGAAATCCGTTTGTTCTTTACTTTCATTCAGTCTGAAAGATTTCTGGAAGGTCCGAGGACTAATTTTCCTCGTTAAGCCTAGTCACCTAATCCGGGGGCATACATCTCTGTGGAATATTAGCTCCAAACATCCGGAGAGACTGCGGTGGTACATGCACGTATTTTCCCAGTTTCATTTAACCTTCGCAGCCATGTTCCGCCGGCGCCGCTGCCAGCGGCGGCGGCGGCGCCAGGGGCAACGGCAGCGGCAGCGGCGGCGGCGGCGGCGACAGCGACAGCGGCCAGAGCTTGTCCAAGCTCGCTCGCTCACTTGCCTAGCCAGGGCGCGACTGCTACACGACTTTGCCGAATGGGAGCTGTTTAATGCCTCCAGAAGTGTGGTAATTTGTTACACAGTAACAGAAAATGAATACACCACTAGTGGTGTGATTACTGTAGCAAACTTTGGAACTGGGAGTGAAGAACCGGCTGATTTGATATTAAATGATTCTGAATTTAGACTTGCTGTACGTAAAACGGAGGGGGATAAACAATTGGCGTCAAACGCGACACACAAAAGCGTTTCCTTCAATGCTCTCAGGTCAGGCCTTCTTCGTCACCCTCCTCCAGACTGACGTGACTCTTCCTCTCGCCCCCAGATATTTATAGGCACTAGCGTATTTCACCACCTAAATGATATTCGTCAGTTTTATGCTCTAGTGGCTTTTTGTACCTAATTGGGCTTCAACTTCCTAGAGGGCAAAGATCTCTTTGATTTTTCTGTCCCCCACCCCTATCCGCAGCGCCTTGCACATATACATGCAAATGTTACTTGATTAGCTACAGTAACTCCTACTAACTAAACGATCCAGGTGCTCTTCCTGGATGGGACTTGGAGGTGGTTCTTGAGACTCCAACGAGGGCTCTTCGTTATTAACCCACTGTGAGCCCCAGCACCCAGCTTGTGCGTCAGCAATACATGTCATAACATCCTCCGACTCTTCTCTCAAGATAAGGACCGCAAGCATGGAGGACCCAAATAGCCTGCCTGACTGGGAACAGGACCTGGTATTTAACAACAAGATTTTTAACTTAATTAGCTAGCCCCGCTAATCAGTATGGCCTAAACATCTGCCAGTGGAATCTGAGAAGTCTATTCTAAAAGAAAAGCTGAGTTCATTCACCACACATGGGGCACTTAAGAGAGGGGAGTGGGAAACGCATTACCAGTTAAAGAAAATTAAGAGAAGAGGTTAGTACCCAATTTCCAGGAGAGTTAGTGCATGTGATGGGGAAAACATCAATATTAACATTTTTCTCTGTGCTCATATGCATGATTAACAGTTTATGAGCTATCTCAAACTAATTAAAGCAGAACTTAAAGTGGTCATATGGCTAGGTAGTATAAAAACGTTTTGAATAGTCACTGACCTGTTTTCCTAGATCAAGGATTTTTTGAAATAAAAAGTCCTTTATAATAATTTCTTGATGATGTGGCAAGCTACCTTAAACCATTCTGGAACAAGAGATGAGGTATAAATAAAATGTCTACACAGTGGACTTGAATTGCCGGACGATCGTAACAACTAATTTGGTCAAGGAAGTGCAGGCAATTGCAATTGAATCTAGAGGCGTGGTTTAGGCAGACCGGCAAGTGAATTCATTTATCATTGTTGCACTGCCTTGAGCTAAGTGAAATCACCGATTGTGAAAATTTGCAAATCTATTAGATGAAAATGAAGTCGTAACTCAGAAGAAAGTCCTGGATTTTGACGAACATTAGTTACCTTTAACATTTTTATGGATGCCTTTGGAATGCAAATTCTCAACATGTCCATGAATTAGGAGGCATTTGCCCTAATAATGTGAGAAGTATCTGAATAGCAAAACGATTTTGAGGTTTCGGGCTGAAGAGTCAAAATCTGAGACGTTTTGGTACATTTGGCTTTGTGAAAGGACCACTCTTTTTCATCAAAGTGCTTAAATCAATGGCTGAAGTCAGAATTAAGACGTGTTCAAATTGGAACCTTTTCCCCCATCGTTTCAAACAGTCCAGTCTCTGAAATATAACCATTTTAAATTTAGTTGCTCAGAATTGACCCAATCAGCTGTTACCATGCATTTGTTACCATCCATTTGTTTTTGTAGGAATAAAGTTGATTAAACTTTTGTAGACGCTTTTGGCATTTATGTTAACATCTACGTTCTTGGTTAGGTAATAGACTACACCACTTGGGCAAAAATGTGTTGGTCACGTGTGTAGATTTCTTTTCAACCTTCCGCCTCTTAACAAGCAAACAAAAAAAACAACCCAGAAAAACTTGGACACTCCTACCCCAGACAGTGCCCTAACCCCAAAGCCGGGTTGACAGGAATACTCCATTGCTCCCTGGACACAATCCTGTTTGTCGCAATGGGCCCTGCGCGGAAGGTTACCCAGGAGCGCACAGTCATTTTGTAGGTAGACTGGTTGCCGCGCTCCTTCCGCGCTGGTACTTGATTGTAAGAGAAAGTAGTTCCGGCCCGTGTTGTTTCGGCGGAGGAGCCGTCGCCGCCATTTCAAGACCGTGAGAGGTAGATGGGCAACCAGAATTCCTAAGGTTCGAACCCTGTAAGTGCTGCCGCCGCTCAAGCCTGCCAGAATACTGGTACGGCTGCTGCCCTCTCATTGCTACCTCCAGAAACGTTCTTGCAAGTAGCGGCGGCACAGCGGGACTCAATCACTCCCTTCTCGCTCTCCCTTAAGAAGATCCAGATGGCGTCTTCCGTGGGCAACGTGGCCGACAGCACAGGTATCGGTGCCCCTTTTACCTTGGCAGATGCCCCGTTGGGGTCTCGCGCCGTCCTCTGCCTTGCATCACCCCCTACCTTCCCTCCAGCCATCCCCATGACATCAGTGGCATTGCTGAGCTTTCCGTCGTCTATAGGCATCTGATCGGGTTTTGCACAGTTGTCTGTTCTGCAAACATTTCCCCTTCTTTGCTTTTTGCTTCCTTTCTTGCTTTGTTTAAGTCTCACAAATGCACTAGCTTCCCACTCGCTCGGGACGCTTCTGTCACCTGCGCACGCTTAGAATGTCTCGGAATGGACTGCGTTGGAATCCCTGTCCTTTCACTTTCCTCCGCTACCGTTTTCTCCCCTAATTTACCTCACAGCCCCCTCCTCTTCCCCTCTTTCATCCCCTTCTTCATCACCCCCTCCAGCCCTTTCTCCTTAGCCTGATTTGGTCCTCTGTCAATCTAGGGCGGGGGTGCCATTCCGATGTAATCATATCCTCACTTTGCATCACTAAAGGATGAGCTAAAGCTCCTCGATGTGCTACAAGTCGCCTGGAGACGACGGGTTATCCAGCAGCACCCCGCCGGGCAGCGCTTTGCTAGTGTGTTCCTTCGGTTGAGCAGCCCCAATATAGATTGGAAATTTCCAGGGGTTCCTTTTGCCAGCGCCCAATTCCATCCAGCCTGGATTTCCCACCCGGCCCTCCCCTCCCTCGGGGAACCACACCCTTTCCTTTGCGAGATCGCTCGCCAGTCCAGCGGTCCACTTACTACCTTTTGGGAGAAACCACCCTGGTGCTGGTGCTGGTGCTGGTGCTGGTGCTGGTGCTGGTGCTGGTGCGTTGGCCACCCTGCGGGGCCGGATTGTTGCTTTGTGCTACTTTCTCCTTGTATTCATCCGCCGCCGCCGCCTTTGGGTCTTCCATCCCCATTCTTGAGCTCAGTATCTCTTTATTCATAGGACGTGTATTTTTTTTTTAAGTTTTCATCCTTGCTTGAAGAGTTTGTAAAGCAACTGGAGTGTTGGCTGCACAAGTGCAAGGCGGTTGCCCTTTTAGACAATTCAGTCAAGAGCATTTGGTACTGAAAATAAGAAAACAACCAAATTATAGGAGTGTCCTTCAGCTGCCTTTCCCTATTGAGGCTATTTGGGGCGGGAGGGGGGGCAGTTTGGGCTACACTTCTAAGGTTTCCCATGAGATCCTTTTTTGTTGTTGATTCTCAGTTGAGATCTATCCCGGGTTTTATTTATTGTTTTTGGACATTGCGAAGTAATAGGCGACTCTCCAGTCGTATTTTCTCCATGATTGTAGGTAATAGGATTAATAATTAGTGTTCCCCTCCCTCCCAGGGATTTTCTGGGATTTAAGGTTTGTACTAGCTTGCCCTTTTTAATGTCTGTTATTCTATTCAAGAGAGAGTTGTCATTTCTAGTGTTGAAACAGATAAATGGCTTTGAAAAGTTGACTAAGCAATGTGTTAAAATAAGGAGCTAAGACATTCTAGAGACTTGCCTAAAACATAATTTTTCTAGTTTCTATTAGAGAGAGAACCTCCTCCAGATTTAGATGCAAGCCTTTCTGCTTGTGTACTAGTGGTCAGCTATGTATTCTGTTCAGGAAATTTTACTTTGCTTTCCTGTATACAGATCACTTGACAGGTCTCATGATTGGGAAGCTTGGCTCAAATATGACCTGGTCACTGTGACCTTGGTAGAATTTTAAGTAATTTGTACATGGTTTGCCATTGCAACCATGTAGTGAAATTCCAGTAATGTATCATTGTTTAAAGTATTACGGTTCACACTTAGGTGTATTGTTCTGTTACCTGCTCCCACCCCCTTATCTTTATGTATCTGAGTTAACTAACTTAGACACAGCAAAGTGCTTTCATTTATTATTCATTCTGTTATACTGTATCAAATGATTTTATATTTTAGTATTTTCACATTCTTTTAAAAAACCATTGCAGTTGTAGGTGACTGCTTGGGTTATATGGGTTGTTTGCAAGGTCTTAATGCTTTAGTCAGTTTCAGAGCTCTTTGGAAAATGCTGGTGTTAAACCAGCATGGGTGGGATTTACCTAATTTGCTTTCATTGTAAGTTTGAGATGGTAGAGAAGCAATATAATCTTGAGTATTTGAAATGTTTGATGACCCCTTTAAATATTTTGGCTCTTGACAGATGAATTCATGTTGTTTATCAGCTGCTTTAAAAATAGCGCCTTGTTTCCAATGTTGCCTTTAATTTAAACAAATTAAACTGTGAAGTATACAAAAGCGTCAACATAATTTTCAGTTAAAAACACACCTTGTGTTCTAACCCAGGTTAAGAGATAGATTGTTACTAGTATACCTCTCTCTCCGTCTCCCCCGCCCCTCCCCCCAAAACCAACCTAAAACATGGGACGAAGTCTTAAGTTTCCCAGTAGTTTATTCTGACATTGTTAAAAATCTGTGATCTTGCAAATCACGTTTTATATTTTGTTTCTATATGTTAACTATAAGGAGTAATGTTTAATGAGTTTTTAGATGTTACCTTTCATTGATAATGTAAATACAAAGTATTTATGCTCATAAAATGTAATCTTATTTGAAAGCAAGTATTTCTATCTAGTCTGGGAAAGAAAGTTAATGGATCAATTCTAAAAATGCCAATTCTGCACCTGATGTTAACTGGGGGTTATAAATTATGTGCAGAACACTCTAGTGCTTTACATAGTTTCAAGCGTTTTCATCTTTAAGTTTAATATGCCATGTTTTTACATTTTTTTGTTTGCATTTCTAACTTTTTGTTTTCCCCCCTCCTTCCCTCAAATGTTTTGATGACTCTCCAGAACCAACGAAACGTATGCTTTCCTTCCAAGGGTTAGCTGAGTTGGCACATCGAGAGTATCAGGCAGGAGATTTTGAGGCAGCTGAAAGACACTGCATGCAGCTCTGGAGACAAGAGCCAGACAATACTGGTGTGCTTTTATTACTTTCGTCTATACACTTCCAGTGTCGAAGGCTGGACAGGTAGGAGATGTGGGGGTACCTTCTGGTGATTGCTGCCTCTGGATGCTGAGCTTGAAACTGATACTTAAATATTTGAACTTGAAATGTTTCCAATGGGTTTCACCCGAGCCACCAACGCACATCTGCTGTCTTGTCCACTTGTGACGTGCCCAGCTGCCAGTTTTTCTCCCTTCCTTTGTGGTGGTGGTGGTGTTATCAGTATGACTGGGGACCTTTTTTTAGATTTTTCCAGCTGAGTCTGCCGCTTACTTAACTCTGTTCAGGTAATAAATATTCCCAGTATAAACAACATGTGAGCATCCAGTCTCACCTTTGTAAGACGTGTCATCTTCAGGGACAGAATACTCAGAAATAATGGTGTGTGTGCTGTGGTAGGAGGTGCATATGTGATTCTAGTTGCAAAGACTGTCATTACGTTATGCTATGCTACTTTTAGCTAATCAGTTGAATTAATCAAAAGGCAGAATCTGTGTTCTTATCCTTTTAATAAATTGCCATTCTGGTTTATTGAGGCATTTTAAAGATGTGCGTCATTAAGTCTTACCAGCAAATGGAAAGTGAGACTCATACCCATAGTGTTTTCCTTCTTGATCTTAATGATCATAGTTTACAATGCGGCAGTTTAGTAATAAGACTAGTAAGAATTTTATCTCAGAAGGAAAAAGAGCTTTCCATTTTGAAATATGCACTACCTCCACTTTTGAAAAACTTCATTTCTAAAATTTTTCCTGTGCACTAGTTGAAATATAATCTTTTAATAAAGATTTTTATTAATTTATTTTCAGAGAGGGGAAGGGAGGGAGAAAGACAGGGAGAGAAGCATCCATGTGTGGTTGCTTCTTGTGCATCCCCTACTGGGGACCTGGCCTGCAACCCAGGCATGTGCCCTGACTGGGAATCGAACTGGCAACCCTTTGGTTCGCAAACTGGTATTCAATCCACTCAGCCATACCAGCCAGGGCTAAAAGATGATGTTATTGTTACATAATTAGCAATAGCACAGGGTCGTGTGTACACCTGCATCAACACTTTTCGCCTTTTCCAGATCTGCTCACTTTAGCACTCTGGCAATTAAACAGAACCCCCTTCTGGCAGAAGCCTATTCGAATTTGGGGAATGTATACAAGGAAAGAGGACAGTTGCAAGAAGCAATTGAGCATTACCGGCACGCATTGCGTCTCAAGCCAGATTTCATCGATGGTTATATCAACCTGGCAGCCGCATTGGTCGCAGCAGGTGACATGGAAGGGGCAGTACAAGCTTACGTCTCTGCTCTTCAGTACAATCCTGTGAGTATAATTTTAGTAGTTATTATTTGCCCTTTACGAAAGCCTATAAAGAAACATAACATAGTTTGATACTTCAGACATGGAATAAAGTTAAGAGTTTACAAATGTTTGTCTACTTAAAATGGTGAAATTGCTTTGATCAGGTCTGTATCATGTTTTTTAAAATTTGTTTGATCTAGCAATTATACTCGAAAACATAAAAATTATCCTTATTGCAAGAAACTGTGTCTATGTTTTTATAATGCCTGTGAAAGTCCAGAATACATGACATTGGTTTTGGGGCTGTTTTGATTACATTTGGATAAACACTGATAGGTGTTTGCAACAGGTAATTGGTTTTCAAGGAACAGTGGACAGTTAAAACAAGATGACAATATATGGATCAGTGACAAGAAAATTAGGCTGCACAATTTGTTCCTCAAAATTCCATTTTCTTTCAGCATAATTAGAAGTGGTAAAGTTGAGGTGATAGTATCCACATCAAGCTTTTTGAAGAGTTCTTAACTTGTTTATTGGTCGAAATTGCAGATGTTTTTCTGGAGAACAGGGGCAGAGCTGGCAGGCATTAAGTTCACATTGTGTCAAAGTCTCTGAAAGATACACAAGAGTAAAAACTTCCCCTCACAACTTTTGATGTGACTAGGGATAAGGTAGATTGGAACTAGAAAGGTAAGAGATAAAGAGAGGGATGGAAGGAGTCCAACAAACTTCAGAATACATTCCCAAGCGGTGTTGTCAACATTTAGTTTTGTAGCAACTCTGGAAGTGCTTCATAATGAGCCGCCACGGCTCCCATTTATTGAGAGTCTACTTTCTGTCTACTTTCAAGACACTGGGGTAGTTGCTTCAGATGTTGGTCTTAATGCTCACAATGAGCATTCAAAATAGTTGGTATTATTTTTAATTTTACCAATTAAAAAAAAAACAGACTCAGGGGTTATGTAATTTAGCGGGGGGTCACACAGCTAGTAATGATGAAGGGAGTATTAAAACCTGAGACTGAATAGCTGGAAAGCAAACATCCAAGAGAGAAGAAATAAAAGATGAAATGGGGATGACATGCCCAGGGGGCATGTACCCCTCAAGCCAGCCCCAGAGCACAGTTTGAAAATCATTGATCATTTCCTGCCCTCCTCTCCCTTAATCCCTATTGCCTATTTTATAGGTTAAAAAACTGAAGCTTGACACAGTAGTTGGCGCAAATATCTGAGATCACTTTTTCTCATGACATCTATTAACAATTATTTTTCAGTTAATTTTCTAAAAATTTTAAAAAGGTTTTACTGATTTTTAGAGTGGGGAAGGGAAGGAGAAAGAGAGGGAGAGAAACACCAATGTGTGGTTGCCTCTTGCGCGCCCCTACTGGGGACCTGACCCACAATCCAGGCATGTGCCCTGACTGGGAATTGCACTGGCGACCCTTTGGTTCGCAGGCCGGCACTCAATCCACTGAGTTGAGCTACACCAGCCAGGACGTTTCAGTTAATTTTGAGAGTGTAAATTAAAAAAAATTTATCCTCACCTGGGGACATGCTTATTGATCTTAGAGACAGAGGGAGAGAAACATCAATGTGAGAGCAAAACATGGATCAGCTGCCTCTAGCACGTGCCCCGACAGGGACCGAACTTGCAGCCCAGGCATGTATGTACCCTGACTGGGAAATGAATCTGCAGCCTTGCGATTTATAGGAACACATTCCAACCAACTGAGCCACGCCAGCCAGGGAAAAAAATTTTTTTTATTCATTGCTTTTTGTATGAATACGGTATAAAGTCTCCCAGCTATCCTTCTTCTTGGGGGTACCCATGAAACCAATTTCTTATGTATTTTTCAGAGATACTAATTGCATATCCAGGGTCCAGCAGAAGTAAGGCCTGCTTGAGTGTGGGTGCAATAATTTATAGTTTTAATTGGAACATTTCACCTAAAATGTCATTTGGTGTACTGGAGTGTGATATTGTCATGTTACAAAATGACATGCTTATGATTTTGTAATAACAGATTTTGTAATAAAAGACGGGCGTTATTTGTGCTGGCTCCTGTATATGTAAATCTGAGTGCATTTTGTAACTTGTATTACAGTATTCTGCCACTAGTTACCAACAGAAAGTTTTAGAGAACCCCGTTGTGTGCGCTGCCACTGGGGCTCGGACCCTGTTCTCGCCAAGGCTCGGCGCTCACTTGTGCGCTTAGTTGTCACAGTTAAATTCGTGCCCTTGATTACTCAGGGTTGGTTTCACCCTCCACTTGCTGATTGAGTGGAAGCTCTCTCGTGCCCTCTTGCATAGCTGTGGTTCCAAACATCTTGAACTCTGATCCCCTTGGCTGAGGTTTCCAGTTACCTCCATGTGGAGCAGGGCGGTCGTTGGCACTCATAGTATGGCATGCCAGAGGAGTGTGATAAGGAGGGAAAACTGAAGTGGGAGATGGAAGTGTGGTTTCCAATACTAACCTGTTAAGAGGAAGCTTGTCATTATGTCCTTCCAAAGAAGATAGCACTAAAATAAATCATGGCATCGCCCCTTGAAGGCATCACAGAGCTATGCACCCCCATCTGGTTCTGTTTCTACTAGTGGAAAGTGCTGCTTTATTTCCCTGTCTTTACCAGTAAGAATGACAAAGGCATTGTGCAAACTGCCTTGATTTCCCCTAAATATACCGTAGTGAGCATGTTTTAATGTATTTCAGAATATCTAGTCTTAGCTCAATTTACTGTCAAATGCCAATGTCAGTTCAGTGCTGACAAAATCTCGAGTCTGTTTCTGAATTGTGCTCTTGCTGGCAGTGTGTCGTTGGCCTGAATTATAGATGTAGTTTGTGTTCTATGAAAAATAGTGAAAGACACTCAGGGTATTTTGGTTTTGCAGCAGTGAAAGAGTGTTAAAGTAGTACTCTTTTTAAAAAAATGTTTTATTTATTTTTAGAGAGAGGGGAAGCAAGGGAGAAAGAGTGGGAGAGAAACATCAATGTGTGGTTGCCATGCACCCCCCTACTGGGGACCTGACCCACAACCCAGGCATGTGCCCTGGGGTCTTGACTGGGAATCGAACCGGCAGCCCTTTGGTTCGCAGGCCAACACTCAATCCATTGAGCCACACCAGCCAGGGTTAAGGTAGTGTTCTTGGTACCCTGTTTTTCAGTAGCGTTTAACTCTTTAAGCTAATGGTATATCAGTTTCTAAGATATTTTGTGACTTGAATTTAGAAATCACTTTTAAAACAGCGGTTTCATATTTTTGCATTCTGAATTGTCTCTTGTAATGATGGATAATTTAATAAAAAATTGGACTAAAATTTTAGTAACAATTTTTTACTAAAATTTGAAGGTGCTATTGTAGCTGATAGTTTTTCACGTAATGGCTCAGTAGCGCTGCCCATACCTGGCAATCCCTTTTATGAATTACGTGTAAAATTGTCCTTTGTAAAGTGGCTCTCTGTAATCCTGAGTTTCTCTAAGGAACCCTGTTTCTGTGTCTATAGGTTGCTGAGCCATTGCTTCTGATTGGGATGTGGGCGCACGGCACGGAGAGTTGCCCGCACCCTGACATCGCGTGTTACTATCATGTTAGTTATTCCTGTTGCTAGCCTCACTTACACAGCTGCGCTGCAGGAAGTCGTATATTTTCATTCCTCTCTGCTCTGCTGTTTAAATTTGCCACGTGTGTCACATTTAAGTATTCGAGTGCTTATTGTGTGTGTGAGTCAAGTAGTAAGAAGGAGTGAGTGTAGCAGAGGAGAGTCAGTTGGAAGGTTTAGAAAGAATAGAGAGGCTGAGGAGTTTGAGTTTAATTTAAGAGGCAGTTAAGAACTGTAGGTTGAAATCAACCTGATTTTACTTCATGCCCATGTGTGTGTATATTTAATAGGTGGTGAGGGTGGGGTGGGGGAGTTCTAAGAGGAAAGGCAGGAAGTAGATGCTATCTTAGGAGGCGTGGATATACAGGAAATTCTTACTCATTTCCATCTCATTACCTTTATTCATACGTTTCCCCTTGTCTGCAGTGCCCTCCTCCTTTGTCTGTCAAAGTCCTACTCCTCTTTTAAGGCCCAGCTTAAATTTCTTTTTTGAGTTCATGTACTTCTCTAGAATTCTTTAGCACCATGTGGGCATTTAATCTGTATGTGTCTTGTCTTTCCACATAGATTATAATCCCCTCTAGGGTGAGGATTCTATTAGTTTCTTTTCTCTACAGTTCCAGACATGATACTGAATTGAATAAAGGTTTGCATAAAAGGTGTTAACCTGGGAATAGATAGAATGGGCCAGGTTTGAGAAATGTATTCTCAGCCTGGCTGGTATGGCTGTCAGTTGAGCACCAGCCTGCAAACTGAAGGGTCGCCGGTTTGATTACTGGTCAGGGCACACACCTGGTTTGTGGGCCAGGTTCCCAATTGGGGGCATGTAAGAGGCAACTGATTAATATATCTCTCCCTCATTGATGTTTCTCTCCCTCTCTTTCTCCCTTCTCTCTCTAAAAAGTAAATAAACAAAATCTTTAACACATTATATTAAAAAAAAGTATTCTCTTAGACATTGTTTTCAGTTGACAAATGGAACAACGTATGTGTTAGGTTTTGAACTTTTGGGAGAATGGTGGTAATTCTCCATTGAAGAATTTTTCTTCAATGGAGAATTACCACCTTCATGCATAAGGTGTTCGTGCATAAGGTTTGGATCTTCAAGTGGGAGCATCAGATTTCACTGTTACATTTAGTTTATATTTAGTATAGTATGTTTTATGTTTTTTTCTAAAACTGCCTTATTGATTATCTTACAGTGATCTTGAAGATCATCTATTTTTAACTACAGTCATTGTGCTAATGTGATTTAGTATGCTGTAATGGATCTCAATGATACAACTGAATATAGATAGATACATTGTCAGGACTGGGATGGCAGCCATCCAAGAGTTTATAGAAACTAGAGGGTAAAATTATGCAACAGTTGGCTGTGATGTATAGCCCATTAGGGTCATTGTTGGAGAATTATTGCAAGACTTGTGATTATTATGGCTCAGAAAAGACGTAGGAATTGGTAAAAGTCCAAAGCTATGTATAACCACAATAATTGGGTATAGTGGGAGCTTGTGTGAACAGAATAGATGGCTCAGTCATGGTTTGCAAAAACAGAAGGATAGCCCTTAAAGTGTAGAGAAAAATCATATGAAGTAGATAACAATATTATAAAATTAATTACTTCTGACAGTATAAATGTGGTTAAAAAGTGCTTAAGACTCATGAGGGGAGGAGAAATCTGTAACAAGAGCAATGCTATTTATAATGTTTTGAGAATTACTGTTAATACTAGCTTCTTATGCTTGAGGTCAGTGGAGACAGCCGTTCTCTCCCAAAACACCAGTCCCTGCTTGATGGACAGACAGATGGGGTAGATCATGGAAATGACCCAGTATGGCCAGTCGTAAGGGTGTTCTGTACAGCTACACTGCGGGAAACCATGGATTTCTATTCCTCTCTGCTGTGCTATTTTTTAAAGATTTATTGATTTACTTATTTATTTATTTATTTATTTTTAGAGAGAGGGTAAGGGAGGAAGAAAGAGAGGGAAACATCAATTTGTGGTTGCCTCTCACGTGCGCCCTACTGGGGACCTGGCCCAGGGGTGTGCCTTGATTGGGAATCGAACCAGCGACCCTTTGGTTTGCAGGGCAGTGCTCATCCACTAAGCCACATCTGCCAGGGCTGATTTGCTACTTTTTTATGGTTTCCTTTGCATCATCTGAGCCCCTAAAATTCCTGAATAGCTTAAGTGTTTAGTTTCCTATTGTGGTCTCAAGAGTTACCACAAATAGTGTCTTAGAAATAATACAAATGTTTTTCCTTACAGTTTTTATAAGTCTGGGCACAGTGTGGCTAGATTTTCTGCTCCAGATCTCTTCCTGAAATGAATGTATTGGCCAGGGCTACTCATCTCGGGCTTGGGTCCTCTTCCAAGTTCACTGGTATTGACAGGAGTCCCTTTTCCCGCTAGCTGTCAATAGGGGACAGCTCTGAAATCCTAGAGGCTGTCTGCAGTTCTTGCCACATGACCTGCCCTGTAGGTAGTTCGCACCATGAATGCTTGCTTTCTTTCTGGCCTGCTGGAGCACATTTCTCTGACTTGCTCTGTCTGCTCTGCTGTTTAAATTTGCCACGCAAGTGTCACATTTAAATATTTGAGTGCTGCCCTGGCTGGTGTGGCTCAGTGAATTGAGTGCTGGCTTGTGAACCAAAGAGTCGCTAGTTTGATTCCCAGTCAGGACACATGCCTGGGTTGTGGGCCAGGTCCCCAGCTAGTGGCACGAGAGGCAACCACACGCTGATGTTTCTCTCCCTCTCTTCTTCCCTTCCCCTCTCTGTAAAAGTAAATAAAAAATTTTTTGAGTGCTTATTTTGTATACAATACTTTGTTAGGAATTAGGGGAGATTGTTAGGGGAAAAAGTTGTGGATTATAATACGAGACAGGGTCTGACCTATCTCAAGGATAAAAGGCATAAGCTCCTTGGATGATTATTGTTGGAGAGTATCTGCTGGCTGACTCTCCCGTTCACCCGATCGATGGATGATAACATACAATCGCAAAAGCTGCTTATCGGAAAGTTAATCACTTGGTTCTAATGCAGTTGCACATAGGATAATATATATGATGATGCTGTGGCACATTTGACAAAATTTCACTTTCTATGACTTAATACAAGGCTCTTCCACCCATGGAACAGTTTGGAATGATAAGCCTGTACTCCCTATTACCATTGTCTCTGCTTGTTGACTGACAGATTTGACTGACAAAGGCAAAAAAAGGATGCATAAAAATTTAAACTCACTGTTCTGATGACGGGTCTTTTTATACTGATGAACGGACTGGTGAGTCAGATGAGCGAGATGACTAGCAACACAATTGTGCTGCTAATGAAAAGCACAGCCAACTGCTTTTCATTATTCACCTACTCAGCTCCAATGGCAGTTAATACTAATGAGTAATCTGGTGGCAGGTGCCAGGATTGAAGCTTTGGTTGGATGGAAATCCTTCTTTCTAACAGTGAAATGAAGTCAGGTTTTTATTTTTTTTTAAAGACTTTTATTTACTTTTAGAGAGATGGGAAGGGAGGGAGAAAGAGGGAGAAAGGGAGGGAGAGAAGCAGCAATGTGGGAGAGATACATCAGTTGGCTGCCTTTCACGGGCCCCCTACTGGGGACCTGGCCCACAAAACCTGGGCATGTGCTCTGACTGGGAATTGAACTGGCTACCTTTTGGTTTGCTGGCCGGTGCTCAGTCCACGGAGCCACACCAGCCAGGGCTGAAGTCAGGTTTTTAAAATATGCCTGACAGCCTAGGGCCAGGTTCGCTGATAGCCAGTCATGGCTAAATACTCTTTTTTACTATGGAAAATTTTTGGCCCTTGATAGAGGAGTGATTCATTATAACCGTGAAAAAATAGTTGAACAAACATTTTTTTTTAAACATGACTAACATTTGGGGGGAGGAGAAGCTATAGTAAGTCCCATAGTTTTTTACCTGAAATTGTTGGAATCAAATGCATTTCAAAATCCAGATTTTTTAGGATTTTAGGCAGATGCTAATACCACGTATAGAACTCCTAGATGGGTCTGGAGCAGCACCTGGAGCAGTGAAACAGATTTATATTTCTGCCCAAAAAGGTATGAGTGTTCACACTAAGTGGGCTCAGTAAATGATATAAATAACTTTGTGCCAGTTTAGGCCAGGCTGAATCATCAGATGAGTTTTTGGAACTTTTTGGAATTTGAAATTGAGGGTGAGGGATTGTGGTTCTGTACGTAATATTTGTCAGGCAGTGGCTTTAGACTAAAATAAAATGACAGGAAGCTGGATGCATACAATTATTTCAAGCTGCTTTTGGTTGCGGATGAGTGTAACTAATGACCCTGTCTCTGGGTTTCCAGGATTTGTACTGTGTTCGCAGTGACCTGGGGAACCTGCTCAAAGCCCTGGGTCGCTTGGAAGAAGCCAAGGTAGGTGTTTGCTAGAACACATTTAAACATCAGTGTTATGAACACTTGTACCTTTTGCCAAGTCTTCAACTCTCCATTGAGCTGTCTTCACAAAACAGTCCTAAGAAACTGAGGAAAACTGACGGCATGAATCGCCTCAGACTAGAGCAGGGCCAGGCTTTGGCATATCTGTTCTAAATCTGGGGGTAACGCAAGAACCTGAACGTCTTGGAGCCTTTCTGCTGAGCTAGATCATCTTTATAACAATGGGCTCCGACGTGATCTTATGTGGGAATAAATAACATTCCTTCAAATCTGAGGCTTGCCTGCTGGTGACAAGCAGAGCGCCTGTGATTTGGCTCAAGACGCCTTATGATGCAGGTGCCATTGAAAGTGCTGCTCTTCTAAGTCCTTTGTGGCTTGTAAGTGGAGAAGAACTTCATCCAAATGTTACCCTGTAATACTGGCATTTAAATTCTTATTTAACCTTCCTCCCTTCATCTTCCTCACCCTTTTTACAGTGGAAGAAAGGCTGTTAAAATGATTGCAAACTAAACAATTGGAATATCCTGCCCCTTCTTGTCCCCACTCCCTCCTCCAAGTTCCCTCTTCCTCTTTTCCAATCCTAGTCATCTGCCTTCTTTTCTTCTTTACTTCCTTCTTTTATTCCTCCCCACCCCACCTCCTTAAAAAAAAAAAAAAAAAAAAGGACAAAGCTGGTTTGTTTGGGAAATGGACTGATCGAAAGAAAACTTGCCAAAGTGGAAAGGTGGCTTTTAGCATTCTGTGTTTCCAAATAATGAATTTGAACACCAGGTTGGGTTATTAAAGCATTTGGTATAATTTTAAATTAAACTTATAAATGAAATTGCCTTGTTACAAGCCACCTTACGCAACCGCGCTGCAGGGGTGAGGAGTGGGGAGAAACCAGAATGCTTCTGAAACTCCCACCTGTTGCTCTGAGCCCCACGCGCATGCTAATGCGTGGAGTGTATGCGCAGCGTAGCTGTCTGTTTGCTTCATCCAGGGAGGAGGAAGGCTTTTCAGCACCATCTCATGTTCAAAGGCACTAGTTTTAAGTGCATAGCTTGTAAATTCTGCCGACACTTTGGATTAACCTTATGTAGGTTTCCAGCTAATGAATTGTAGTAATTGATTTCAATCTTAGCTGATAAATCCAATTGGTAATCTATAGAACAAATATTCGCTAAGCTCCTATGAATTGTCACCCCACCAAGCGGACAGCTAACATGAATTGCACTTCACTGCAGCTTTAGAGATCGGTTTAGGCTGAGACGTTGCGCCTGCCTTAGGTTGCTGACTTCTTTATTTCAGAGCTCTGGAGACACCTAGTTTGAAAAATGTTATTCTGTTTTTGTGAGAACTAGTGAACAAGAAAATACTCTTGAGTGAACTGCAATGTATTTCTTTTGTAATCAGTGCATTTGAAAATTCAAGCCAGCATATTCCTAGTAGATGGAAGCAAAATTATGTTGCCTTTGTAGAAAACCAAGAGCCTTTCTTCCAGCAAAAGTCCCCGCTGTATGCAATAGCCCTGATTAACCCTCTCCCTTCTGCATGTTTCCCATGTTACAGACTTGAGACTGTCCTCATTCCCATATGTAATAGACATCCAAAGAATTTCAATTGCTTTGTTGAACTTTTACTAATGATCTTGTTTTTATTTTCTCTCTTGTTTTTGGTTTTTCACCATTGATATTGTATTTAGAAGGTTTCAGGTGGGTGAAACCTCCTATTCCATGCGTAAGGTGCCTCGCTGAAGGGAGCTCGAGGCCTGGATCTAGGGCAGACACACACCTCCTCCTCTTCCAGCAAGGAACGCACCGAAAAGTCACATGATGAGAAATATGGTAACGGGTTTGTAACTGCCACAGCAAAACAATTTGCCTCCATGCCTGAATCTTCTGTCTTGTGGCTTCAGAAACAGCTTAAAATAATTTTATTTACAAGCAAGTTATGTAAGAGAATGTTTTAAACTATAGCCACAATTCTGTCAAAGATAAGTAAAAGTTAATTGATATTAAAAATTATTAGATAATTTACTAGTAAAAGCTTCTAACTCTTCTCGTTGTTCATTTTTTTCCTTTTTTCTTCTTTGTTTGGATTGCAGCATTCTGCTCTTCTGATGATGCGCTGTGACCCTGCAGTAGCGCAAAGGCTGCGCAGCGTTAAAGCGCAATGCGTGCGAATGAGCCCCTGTGAACGGTTGACTAGATGAGTAATCTGATTGACTGGCTCCCTCAGCCCTATTCTGTAGCCTTTTTGGATAAAATTGGGTTTTAACCTACCTCAAGTCCAGCTGATCTCATTAAGCAAATATTCTCTATGGGCCTGTCTAGTAGATTAATGGATCTGGTTGGCCGTTTGCTGCGTCTAGGGGTGTTCTATGTAGCGCAGCAGTTCGCAGCGATTGCGCAGTGCGATGCTGTTAGGTTGCGCAAGCGATGTTTGCGCTCGCATTACAGGGACCTCAACCTAGGTGCAATCCTGTCATAGGAGGTTTCAGCCTCATCCCCCCTTGGGAGATAGGGACATCGCAAGGATGTAACTTACACCCTCTTTTTATATTTGACTTGGCAGAAACCCCCTTTTTTCCCCCTCAGTAGCACAGTTTTGATGTTAGTGAGGAACATTATGGTTCAGAGCAGCACTTTCCGAAATGTGTTTCATAGTACCCATTCTAACAAGAAAATGCCCAGTGAAGGAAGAGGTCCACGGTCAGCTGAGATCAGGGAACCCTGTATATACTATTAAAGGCTTAGGGAAGTCCTGTAGTAAAGAAACCTATTTTTCTCATTTATGTGATCATGAAAACCTCTTTTCCAGTGATGCGTATTAATACCTCAGGGAACACACTTTGGGAATCGGGTTGAGGGAGTGATGGGAAATCCTGGGTTGAAGTGGCGCCCTCTAGAGACCATTTGCAAACATAACAAGTTCTTAGGTATTCAGGTAAGAGAAGTCTAGCGACGAGTCTTAAGGCAACTGACTTCCCAGAAAAGCCCCAATGTAAGGGTTGGTCACTGGTTGGCAGAACTGAACATGGTGGTTTGCACTTGGGTTCTGGTGGCGCAGGCGCAGGAGCAGCCAGCTGTGGCAGCGCTTTAGTTTTGGCGCAAGCGAGCCTATGCTGCAGGGTCACTTTTGACTGGTCAGAGAAGGAATAATGATATCACCTTCTTCCCCCCCCCCCAATCTTTTTTTTTCCCTTTACAAATTTCCCCCTTTCCCTTTACCTCCTTCCCCTCCCATCTTCTTTCATTAACCCCTCCTAAGGCATGTTATTTGAAAGCAATTGAGACGCAACCGAACTTTGCAGTAGCTTGGAGTAATCTTGGCTGTGTTTTCAATGCACAAGGAGAAATTTGGCTTGCAATTCATCATTTTGAAAAGGTTAGTTGTTAAATTAATAATTGGTATTATGAAATGCTGACATGCGCAAGATGTTTTTACTAGAACTAAATAATAAGCCTTTACTTAAGCAGGCACATAATGTCTTTGCTTCTTTGACAATATTACAATAGTATTTGCTGGTTGGTATATTATATGGCAGTTTCCGGTTTTGCATTGAAAATATATTTTAGTAATAAAAAAATCCTTTAAAAAAAACAGGCAGCTTTATTTTAAAGAAGCAGGGCTTCTTGGCACAAGGGCTGGTTCCAGATCTAGGGTAGGGAATGTACAAAATTAACCAGGGGTGCTTTACCAGAAATTAACTAATCTGGAGTGTCATACCAGAGAGCCAGAAGGTTTTGATATATCACCTTGATAGTGTAGAAAAAGACTTAGGAGGCAAGTGGAAGAGGCTTCCACTGGCTAAAGATGGGACTTGAGCATCAGTAGGAAAAGATAACTGAAATATATTGAAACTTGTCAAATACATTAAGATACATGAATTCATGATTATACTCAGAAGGACTTCATTGGTTACCTTTGGATGATAAGGAGTAACTCATTTTGAAAACTGGATGAAAAGGGAAGAATAAAGCATATGTCCTCCCTCCTTTGTATGAACTGACCTCAGGGTACCCCAATAGTTGATAGGGGAAAATTTCTTTATAAAAAGTATTCCAGCTAATAAATAAAGAAGGACCCTGGCTGGTGTAGCTCAGTAGATTGAATGGGGTCCTGTGAACCCAGTGGTCGCCGGTTCGATTCCCAGTCAGGGCACATGCCTGGGTGGTGGGCCAGGTCCCCATTAAGGGGCGTGCTAGAGGCAACCACACATGGATGTTTCTCTCTTTCTCCTTCTCTTTCTCTGTTCTCTAAAAATAAATAAAATCTTTAAAAAATAAATGAAGAAGGAATTACAGAATCAGAGTATCACCATTAATAGGTTTAAGAATTATCAGTGGCACAAAAGAAACAAATCAGACATTATGTACCTTGTGATAGAAGTAAACAATTCCACTAGGGAAGTAGCCTTGCAAAAAGAGAAAACAACCCAAATTGGATTAAGCTTGTAGTTCTAAGTACCACTTTATAGGAAATACATGGGAGAAGGAAACATGTTAAAAAACACTTTAGGATGCAATCAGCAAAGTCCAACCCATGAGAAGTTATATAGGAGAGTGATTGGATTTCTTCAACAAATTACAGGAATAAAACTGGAGATTTAAATGAAACCTTTAATTTAAAAGAAACCGATAAAGTCACATTGACAAGTTGGATGGGTCTTACTTGGATCCTGAATCAAAGTTGACAAGGAATTGCACTACTGAACGGCTATTTGATGTTAAGGAATTGCTGTCAGTTTCGTAGGTGTGATACTGGTATTGTGGTTATGTTGGGAGGAGCAGGTGTTTTGCCTAGTCCCTGAGATACATTTTGAAATATTTTCAGATGGATTGTTATGTCTGGAGTCAGCTTCAAAGTGATCTGGGAAGAGGGGGAGTTAGACTGGAATATAGACTAAAAAAGATTGAATGTGATTAATTGTTGAAGCTGGATAATGAAGACCTGGTGGTTTGGTTATATTCCTCTGCTTTTATAGATGTTTGAAATTTTTCGTAACAAAATGTTAAAAGTTTTAGGGGTGGCTATCCATGACTATAGACACTCTAAGTTAAGTGCATCGTGCTGTCTTTGTTTCCTTTTTATTGAATTTATTGGGGTGACACTGGTTTAAAAAATGTATACAGGTTGCAGGTGCACATTGCACAATAGCATCATGCTGTCTTTACTGTAGAGTTGCCATCTAAGTGAAGAAGAAGTGTTCTTTATGAATCTTGAACATACTCACAGTTACTACCTTTACCTTTCAGTGTTTCAGTTAAGGCTTGCAGTTATTGCACCTCTCTTTAAAAAAAAAAAAGATTTTATTTATTCACTTTTAGAGAGGGGAAGGGAGGGAGAGGAACCTCAATGTGTGGTTGCTGTGCGCCCTCTACTGGAGACCTAGCCCGCAACTCAGGCATGTGCCCTGATTGGGAATCCAACCAGCAACCCTTTGGTTCCCAGGCTGGCACTTAATCCCCTGAGAGCCACACCAGCCAGGGCTTATTGCACCTCTCTTGCTCAGTGATTGCCTACCTTGGTTGTGTACAAGAAGCTTATAAAAAATATGGTTGTCCTGGTGCCATCCTTAAAGGGTCTAATTTCACTGGCCTGTGATGAAGGCTGGGCACCTTTTAGGAGGCAAATTCTTAATGTACTGCCAAGGTTGAGGATCACTGCTCTAGGTATGTCGGGCTGTATTTTAAGACAACTTCAGAACTGCCTGGATGCAACCATTTAATGGTTAGTTTCTCCTTGAAGTAAACGTGTCTTAGTGAGTATATCTAATTACATAGCTTATTAAGATCTTACTGAGTATATACTCGTAGTTACTGAGGTATATATATGTATATGTGTATATGTACACATGTATATATGTATATGTACACATATATATATGCTTTTTCAATTGGAGTTTTCTGCTTCTTCCTGCCATTATTTTTTAAGAAGAATCAAGCTGATTAATCATTAATAAAATAAGGCCAATCATTAGAAGTACTCAGCTCAATGAAATTGGAGTAGACCCAACTAAAATTTTTTCCCTTTGGTACGTATTTTGTCCTTATATTACATGAGAAATTATTTTGATCACACTGAAATTTGTGAGTAACAAGTAGGCATTAAAATAATTGGGTTTTAAAAGTGAAAGAAATAAGATTTAATGTCCTAGAAAAGGTAATTGGAGGTCTAAAATGATCTCAGTAAAAATTGTAATTGGGAAGCTAATCTGAAACTTTAACTTACTCTAAGTAACTGTCTTGTACCTTTCAGGCTGTCACTCTTGATCCCAATTTTCTGGATGCTTATATCAATTTAGGAAATGTCTTGAAAGAGGCACGGATTTTTGACAGGTGAGAGAATGTTCTATTTGATACTTTCCTTGCATCTTTGTTGTATTGGCACTCGAGAGTTTAGACTGAAATTATGACAGTGATCTACTGAAACCCATTTTCCTTTTCTAGTATGTTGCATTGCCCTGATCAAGTCTGCTTTGTTACCTTTTGTTTATAGGTATTGTTGCCTGACTTGATTGTTGGCTTTCCACAAAGCCATTAACCTCATTCAGAGTTCAGTTGAAATTTTACTTATTTAAAAAATGTTGAAATGGGTATCTTTTATTTTCTTTTTAAAATTTTTTTAAATTTATTTTTAGAGAGAGGGGAAGGGAGGGAGAAAGAGAGGGAGAGAGACATCAATATGTGTTTGCCTCTTTCGTAGCCCCTAATGGGGACACAGCCAGCAGCCCAGGCATATGCCTCTGACTGGGAATCAAACCGGCAACCCTTTGGTATGAAGGCCCGTCCGTGTTCTACCCATTGAGCCACAGCAGCCAGGGCTAAAGTGGTTACCTTTTAGACTAACTTATTCCTTTGATCTGATTCAGAGAGCTAGGTAATCTTGACTTTGAACTTTTGTGTTGTTGTCAAAAAGAAAGCCTATTTCTTATATGGGAATAGAAAACTTTTCCATGTAAAACTATATTTTATAAATGTGCAATTTTGATTCAAGGTTGAACTATATTTTATAAAGGTGCAATTTTGATCAAGGTTAACGATACTATAGCATGAATTAATTGTAACTAATTTTGATTAATTGATATACTTAGGTATACTATAGCATGAATTAGTTGTAACAAAGCATCCATTAAAAGTTAGTCGCATTTTGTGTGTGTGTGTTTTTATTTACAGAGCTGTGGCAGCTTACCTTCGTGCTCTAAGCTTGAGTCCAAATCATGCAGTGGTGCACGGCAACCTGGCTTGTGTATACTATGAGCAAGGCCTAATAGATCTGGCAATAGACACCTACAGGCGAGCTATTGAACTGCAACCACATTTCCCCGATGCTTACTGCAACCTAGCCAATGCTCTCAAAGAGAAGGGCAGTGTAAGGATTTTTATTCAGTTTATTTCCTTGTTACTTCGTATGATTTTAAAAAGTCTTTTTTGTACATACTGTATTAAGTATTGAGGTGGTAAATTGTTTTCTTTTGGAGTTTTGGTTGAGAGGAAGAATGGCAAAAATATCCGTTTTCTGGAATCTCGCCAGCCATTATTAGGCTTAACTAAGCAATTGTTAGAACAATATGAGTGGTGGTTCTGGGATTCCTCTGTATAGGTTTTGAATAGTGTGCTTTGTTTCCTAGGTTGCTGAAGCTGAAGATTGTTATAATACAGCTCTCCGGCTGTGCCCCACCCATGCCGACTCGCTGAATAACCTAGCCAATATCAAACGAGAACAGGGAAACATTGAAGAGGCAGTTCGCTTGTATCGGAAAGCATTGGAAGTATGTTGAGGGTGATGGGGCTGGGTATTTTGTCTCTGTGATGGTAAAGGAGGGCAGTTCAGGTTGCCCTGTGAACCACCTCTTTTGTAAAAATAGTGGGTAACTCAGTCATTGAACCAGTAATCGAATACCTAAGGGACGAGTGAGGTCCTGTGTGACATTTAAGAAAATTCCTACATTTCCTTTGGTAATTTATGGGTTGATGAAATCTGCACAGAAAAATGGAGCAGCAGTAAGCTATGGTTCAAGAGAAGTTACCAATAAATCTAGCATTTCAGTGCCTGGTGGCTTTAATAGTGGTTGGTAGGTGTGGTAGGACTTTGGCAGTGAGAGATTTCAGAAGAGAGAGAAGCTGGAGTGATCAGTATAAACTAAGATGAAGAAAGGTCTATCTCATTTTTTAAAACAAGAAGAGGTGTAAAATAAGAGGTATTGGGTTGGCCAAAAAGTCCGTTGAGTTTTTTTCATAAAAGGCGCATTTTTCATTTTCTTTTAAAAAATATTTAAAAATGTTTTTAAAGATTTTATTTACTTGTTTGAAAGATTTTACTTGTCTCTGTTTAGACAGAGGGGAAGGGAGGGAGGAAGAGAGGGAGAGAAACATCAATGTGTGGTTGCCTCTTGTGCACCCCCTAGTGGGGACTTGGCCCACAACCCAGGCATGTGCCCTGACTGGGAATTGAATTGATGACCCTTGGGTTTGCAGTCCAGCACTCACTCCAGTGAGCCAGGAGTTCATTTTCACCAATAACTTTATTGATTTGGATATTTTGAGTATGTAAGCTATCTCCCACTATTGGCTGTTAGTGGGTAGAGGCCAGGGGTGCTGCTGAACATCTTCCAATGCATAAGGCAGCCCCAGGGCAAAGAATTGTTTGGCCAAAATGTCAATAGTACCAAGAAACTTTACAAACCACTTTTGACACGTTTGATGAGTCACAGCACCTTCTTAATATGCTGCACAAATCTTCTTTTGCATTTCAGTTGTGTTTGTACCTTTCTTGAAATAATAATGCACAATATAGCAAAAATGTTGCATATCCTCTTTCACCTTCCATATTAAAATGGCTACACAAAGTTTTTTAATGCATGCTGATATGACAGCTGTCACAATACAATCTTAACAAAATTGTTCTTTAAGATAATTTTTTAAAAGATTTTATTATTTTTAGAGAGGGGAAGGAATGGAGAAAGAGGGACAGAAACATCAATGTGTTGTTTCCCCTCACGCACACCCTACTGGGGACCTGGCCTGCAACCCAGGCATGTGCCTGGACTGAGAATTGAACCAGTGACCCTGTGGTTTGCAAGCCCATGCTCAGTCCACTGAGCCACACCAGCCAGGCCTAACAAAATTGTTTTGAATGAAGTTAAAGACAAGTAAGCACTGCTAGAGCCATCATACAGAAAAAAAAGTAAACAAACTTTTTGGCCAACCCAGTAGAATTTGAGCTACTCGTCTTTGATGAATGAGTAGGCTTGGGGAAGGCAGAAAGAAGTGTAGGGGGGTATAAAAGTAATTGAGCAAAGTTCTTTTTGTGGTTAAGTCATTATTGCTGTTCTAGCAGTTTTTTTGAACCTCAGTTTTCTTGACTCTCTATAGGTGTTCCCAGAGTTCGCTGCTGCCCATTCAAATTTAGCAAGTGTGCTGCAGCAGCAGGGAAAACTGCAGGAAGCTCTGATGCATTATAAGGAGGCTATTCGGTAAGAGACTCACAGCCTTCTCTTTGTCTTTGTTAAATTTTTAAATGTTCGGCATGCTGAAATGACTTTTGATAACAATAGACTAAATTCACATTACAGGGGGTTTAAAAGTTTTTGTATCTGGTAAATGAAACCTGTGTCCTCTCCTTTAGAATCAGTCCCACCTTTGCTGATGCCTACTCTAACATGGGGAACACACTAAAGGAGATGCAGGACGTCCAGGGAGCCTTGCAGTGTTACACTCGGGCCATTCAGATTAACCCTGCATTTGCGGATGCCCACAGCAATCTGGCTTCTATTCACAAGGTACTCCTGTTTATTATACTGCATGCACCTTTGCCCCTAATGTTGGATTTTCAGCAACATTTTAACCACTCCACTCTCTTTATTTCCAGGATTCGGGAAATATTCCAGAAGCAATAGCTTCTTACCGCACTGCTCTGAAACTGAAACCTGATTTTCCGGATGCTTATTGCAACTTGGCTCATTGCCTGCAGGTAAAGAATAACAGGCCAGTGATTGGCTTGCCATGTTGTGATCACTTTTGTTTTTTTTTTGGTGGGCGGGGCACTGAAGATTTTATTTATTTATTTTTTACAGAGAGGGAAAGGGAGAAAGAGATGGAGAAAAACATCAATGCGTGGTTGCCTCTCGCACGCCCCCTACTGGGGACCTGTGTTGTAATCACTTTTGTATTGTTACGTGCCTTATTAATCAAAGCCTGCCTGGAGCCAGCATTGTTGAGTAGGTTATCTGACTGACATTCTTTAGGCTAAGGACAAATAAATGTAAAATCCTGCAGTAGGGTTTTCTGTATAACTTTTTTTTGCCTCCTCTAGATTGTCTGTGATTGGACAGACTATGATGAGCGAATGAAGAAGTTGGTCAGCATTGTGGCTGACCAGTTAGAGAAGAACAGGCTGCCCTCTGTGCATCCTCATCATAGTATGCTGTATCCTCTTTCTCATGGCTTCAGGAAGGCCATTGCTGAGAGGCACGGGAACCTCTGCTTGGATAAGGTGCGACTCTTGCTTTAATCTTTTGGTTGTAAGGTAAAACACATACAGAAACTACATGAATCACATGTGCTGCTTGGTAAGTTATCATTAGGTAAACCCCATCCAAGATGAGACATGAAACTCTGTCAGCCACCACAGAAAACCCCTTCCATTGTGTCTTGTTTCAGTTAGAACCCAGGCCATCCCACAAGGTCGAATTCTTTTTTTAAAAAATAGAATTTACTTAGTTTTAAAGATTTTATTTATTTTTTGATGGAGTGAAAGAGGGAGAGAAACATCAATGTGTCGTTGCCATGCACCCCCTACTGGGGACCTGGTCCGCAACCCAGGCGTGTGCCTTAGACTGGGAATCCAATTGGCGACCTTTGGTTCGCAGGCTGGCACTGACAGTGGACCAATGATGTTTTCCTTTAATTTGAAAACTGTAATGTTCATTAGATTCCACATATAAATGAAATCATATGGTATTTGTCTTTCTTTGATTGGCTTATTTTACTGAGCCTAATACTCTCCAGGTGCATCCAGTGAGCAAAAGAAAATAGAAATAGGCTCATAGGTACAGAAAGACTGACAGCTGTCAGACGGGAGGGGGATGAGAGGGTGGGTGAAATAGGTGAAGGGATTAAGCCAAAAAAAAAAAAAAAACACAAAACCCCAAACAACTGATAGACATGGATAACAGCATGGTGATTGCCAGACAGACAGGGGTTGCGGGAGGTAGAAGAGGTTAAAGCGGGGATAAATGGTGATGGAAGGAGACTTGACTTGGGGTGGTGAGCACACAGTACAACACACAGATGATGTGTTAGAGAAGTGTACTTCTGAAACTATATAATTTTATTAAGTGATATCACCCCAATAAATTCAACGAAAATTAAAAGAGGAAGAAAACCATGATGTTTAATAAAGTGTGCGTGGTATTTTATACTCACTTTTGAGAACTAGAGCACTACATACTTGATCAAAGGTGGAAATTTGCTTGGCAGAATATATTGAACTTTTAGGTACATATTCTGTGTTTTTTCTTTCCTCAAATACTTCCCTACAAAATTTTCTAAAACACAGGGCTTGTCATGCTCTGTCTACACTGCCTCCTTCCTACAACTTTTAGATTTGCTCACGCTATTTCTGAAAGAACAGGCAAAAGTATGAAGCATATTATTTTAAACTGCTATGGTTGCATTGAACTGGCTATGTGAATTAAAGGAAGTATTTGGGGCAAACCATTCCCAATAGGAGTGACGTGCAGGTTTGGTGTTGTGTTTTTAGTCATTTTTTTTTTCTGGACAAATATTTGCATGTAGACTCAACTTGACTAACATGCATTGGATTCCATTGGTAGATTAATGTCCTTCATAAACCACCATATGAACATCCAAAGGACTTGAAGCTCAGCGATGGTCGACTGCGTGTGGGCTATGTGAGTTCTGACTTTGGGAATCATCCTACTTCTCACCTTATGCAGTCTATTCCAGGCATGCACAATCCTGATAAATTTGAGGTAAGATCTGTGTTTCCCTACCGTCACTCTTTGTTTATAAAACAAACCAAATAGAGCCACAGTGTGTCTTTATTGGCACCGTTAGGTGTTAAGCCTGGTGTCCTTTGGAAAGGTTTGGGCTAAGGTCGTTAAATAAGTTGTGTGCTGCCTTTCAGGTGTTCTGTTACGCTCTGAGCCCAGATGATGGCACAAACTTCCGGGTGAAGGTGATGGCAGAAGCCAATCATTTCATTGATCTCTCTCAGGTGCGTGAAATGCTTACACTGCCACTTTTTTGTTTTGAGCAAATGGTAACTGAAACCATTGGCCTATTGCTTATATTTTTCATGACAAGTATTTAACCTCAGCTCCTACCTCTGGGCAGTTGCTTTGATTGTATTTCCTTGATCATTTACATTTATAAGAGGCATGGATTTTGCTGAGTGAAATGAAATAGAAATGTGGTATGTTTGTACTTGGACATAAAACTTTTCTGGGGATTGAGCCAGCACTTGTGACAGTAGATACTTAATATTAACTAAATAAATTGGACAAAATGGTGGCCTGGAAGAAGAAGAAATAGGTCATTTAAAAATGGTTCATCTATTTTCATGGCCCTTGGCCTTTGGTTTCTTCATTTCTATACTTGTGCTATTGCTGTTTCTTCTAGGACGGGGGTGTCAAATTCATTTTCACCGGGGACCACACATCAGCCTTGTGGTTGCCTTCAAAGGGCCGAGTGTAATTTTAGGACCGTATAAATGTAACTACTCCTTAACTGTTAAGCGAGAGCTTGGCGCTGCCGCCGGGTAGAAACAAGGTGCTGGCCCGGATAAAACAAGGTGGAGGGCCGGATTCGGCCCTCGGGCCTTGTGATTGCCACCTGTGTTCTAGGAGCTTAAGTTTTATGCTAAATTAAGATTGAAACCTGTGAGGTTATTAATTTGCTGAGGGTGTAGGCTAGAATGATTTTTGTATAGACTCTATTGGCCACTTTGGTGACTGATAGTGATATGCAATGTATAGTATATCTTGTAATTCATATATGAGTCTTTAAAGTTTTAGCAGGAGGGTTATGAGACTTGACATTTAATACAAAACATGTACCAACATCTTTTGCAAATTTAGCTGTTGCTTCGGGTATACATGACCTTTTTTGACGTAGGGTTGGAGTCTTTGTGACTGAGGGTCATACATACCACCATCCACCTCTGAGATCTTCAAGGACTCACTGCTTATTTTTAAAAAGATTTTATTTATTTTTAGAGAGGGGAAAGGGAGGGAGAAAAAGGGAGAGAAATATCAATGTGTGGTTGCCTCTTGCGCACCCCCTACTGCAGACCTGGCACGCAACCCAGGCATGTGCCCTGACTGGGAATGGAACTGGTGGCCCTTTGGTTTGCCGGCTGGCACTCAATCCACTGAGCCACACCAGCCAGGACAAGGACTCACTGCTTATTGACTGAAGTCTAAACTCTTCAGCATGGCCTTCACAACCTTTCTAAGTTTGACAACAACTTTCTTTGCCAGTACTTTTCACCCACCATGTATACCCTATACCAAATGGAAGTGCTCTACTCGCCATTTTTTAAACCTACCATACACTTTACTCTGGTTCTGTGTTCCTACTGGTCTCTATCGAGAGTGTATTCTGCCTAACTCCCTTAAACTCCCATCCATCTTTGAAGGCCCACTTCAAATACCAGCTGCTCTATGAAGCCTTGTTATTCCGACATTCAGTCTAGAAGTAAACCTCTTCTGTACAGTTCACCCTTGAATAATGCAGGGGTTAGTGATGCTGACTCATGCAGTCGAAAACCCACGTGTAACTTTCTACTTCCCCAAAACTTAACTACTAATAGCCTACTGTTGACTGGAAGCCCTTTAATAACAAATAGTCAACACATTTTTATGTCATATGTATTATATACTGTATTCTTTCAGTAAAGTAAGCTAGAGAAAAGAAAATGTTAAAGTCATAATGGACAGAAAATAATACTTGTAGCATTGAACTGTGTTTATCAGTCATATAATATTGTTTACAGAATGAATCATCTGTCAGAACCTGTCTCAGTATTGACTCATGTGATTCAAAACAGTGTTCTGTGTTTTACTAACACTGGACATGAAAAATGAAAAGATAATGTGAAAAATAGACATTTATTTACAAGAATAACAAACAATTCATGCCTTGATAATGAAGCAGCAGCAATATGATTGCTTTATGGTAGCCTAGCCTATACACTCATGAATAAATCGCCATAAAGTTTTTGTGGCATGTAGTGTTATAGTCATATTCATAACAGAATATTGGAGACATTGTTACATTTTTACAAAACCACTTACCTGTGATTATAGCCTGATAGGCGTGCTGTATGGTAATGTGATTCTTTAAAAGCTAAGTTATAAAACAGTAAGAAAATGATTGCAATTTTAATTTAACATGAAATGGTGCTCACGTAATACCTATTTAAGGATAGGCTACCCACTTCCATACAAGTCTTGCACACGATGTTCTGCATTGATGACTACGTAGGCGATGATGATGACACAGAAGTGACTCACACCGCTCTTGCCATTATTAACTGTATAGCAAGATAGTTTCCTGTGTTCATTAAATGGAAGTGAGTCATCATAAAGGCCTTTATCCTCGGATTCACATTGAGTCTATGGAGGAGCAGGAAGTGGAGGGGATGATGGTTTTGCTGTCACCGGAGGTAGAGGTGGAAGAGGAGGCAGGAGAGGCAGGCGTACTCATAACTTTTCCAGAAATACATTTGTAATTTCTGTCTGCCGTGTTGGCTTTTTCATGTCTCTAAAAATGTTTTTATATGGTGCCAACCCCTCTTCCACTGTTTGCTTTAGTTGCCATGCCCACATCATAGAAAGGCTCATGACGTAAAAGCAGTCAAAAGCAGCCTAGAATAATTGGTACCCTTCTGCCAGATTGCCTGATGTCAGTTTCTTTTCTTGCGCTGCTTCTCTTCCTCCTCGTTGATTGGCACTGTTCCGGAAGCACTCAATTCCCTCGAGTCATCTTCTGTTAATTCCCCTGGGTGTGGTGCCCGTTAGCTGTTCAGTTTCTCTAAGATCCATAAACCTTCAGCCCCTCTCCCCGCCTTTTTTCACCACATCC
This sequence comes from Tonatia bakeri, assembly GCA_004024845.1. NCBI lineage: Eukaryota > Metazoa > Chordata > Mammalia > Chiroptera > Phyllostomidae > Tonatia > Tonatia bakeri. The sequence continues at coordinate 44,954 of PVIA01008651.1, forward strand.
ACAATCTCTTTCACGATTTCCTTGATTGGCTGTGGCGTGAATCCTGTGAGGTCACACACAACATCTGGTCACAGTTTCTGCAGCAGGAATTTATTGTTTCAGGCTTGATGGCTTTCACGGCCTTTCCTGTAACAATGGTGGCATCTTCAGTGGTGGAGTCCTTCCAGGCTTTCATGATGTTCTCTCAGTCAGGGTTCTCTTTCTTTCATAGAGTTGACAAATCTTTCCGTGGAGCACCCCGTGTGTGAGCCTTACAGGTCCTTATGACTCTGACTCCCTTATTTAGAGGCTGAATTAGAGGTGTTGCGTTTGGGGGCAAGTAGTCCATTTTGACACGTTCACCCAGAACCCCAGTTCAACTTGGGCATTGTCCAATATCAAAAAAGCCTAAAAAGCAGGCTCTTACTGGCAAGGTACTTAGGATTCTTGTTGTCCAGGTCTTCTTGTTGTAAAACCAAAAGACTGCCAGCTGGTGTTTATCTGTTCATCCAGTGCTGGCTGGGGGTGGGGTGGGGGGGTCAGCAGCTTTATAGGTAAGGGCAGCTGTGATCATACACACAGCTGCATTTGCACGAAACAGAGCGAGTCTGTCCTTTCCTGCTGTAAATCCTGGTGCCTGCTTCTCTTCCTTATTAATAAATGTCCTTTGTGGCATCCCTGCCCGCCCCGCTGGATTAAGGTACTTTCATCTGCATTAAAAACCTGTTCAGGCAGATATTCCTTCTCCTTAATCATTTTCTAAATGGTGTCTGGGAACTCGTCTGCCGCCTCTTGGTTGACAGAAGCTACTTCTGTTACCTTGCCATTTTTAAGCCAAACCTCTTTCTAAAATGATCACACCTTATTTTGCTAGCTTTAAATTCTTCATCTTTAGATCCTTTACCTTCTTTGTGCTTTAAGGTTTCATATAATGGCTTTGCTTTTTCTCGAATCATACTAGAATCTATAGGGATGCCTTTCTTACAGCAGTTCAACACCCGCATAAAAGCTACACTTTCAATACAAGATAGCAAGGTACTTCACAGAAGTGCAAGGTTTTTGAGACTGCTGGCAGAGCCACAGAGACACTTCACGGATTTCCTTTTCTGTTTTTTAATGGCCCCTGTGCTGGATTCATGTACTTGAAATGGCAGGCAACTACAGCTGCAGACCTCCATTTACAGTGCTGCATAACAAGCTGTTCAATTTTTTTCTTCCCATGTCGTGACTTTTCTTTGGTTTTTGGGAGCACTTTCAGCATTACAAGTGGCACTTTCTGTGGGTTGCCTGGTGTTTTATTCAAGGTTTATGGTATTGTTCCAGACATGATGGAAAGCACACAAGAACTGTGAGAAGTCACTTTCGATTGCCATATGCAGTTACTGGAGACATTAGCTTTTCACACAGAGAGGACCAGCATCACACAGTGTTTTAAGCAGATGCTCACAGCAGTGGAGCTCACTGCAATAGCAACAGGAGGTGGCTGTGAAATCATTATTGCTAGTGCAGTATGTACTACAGATAATTTTACGCAGTTATGATTTAATACCACATCTTTATCTTTGTATACATTTCTCTCAACTGCTTGTAAGTGTGTACGTTTTGATCAGCTTTATTTATAATAGATTCATGTATATTTTATGGGAGTATGAGAAAATAGACTAGTATCTATCTTATGCACTCATGGCATAACTAACTTTTTCTTAATTCTTTTCAGTAGTTCTAGGCTGTGTGATTTGTCTGTTGAGTTTTTCCAAATTATCACAAATATTTTGGAAAAAAATTTTGTGTATATCAAAAATTTTCCAGTATATTTATTGGAAAAAACCTGTGTCTAAAAGGACCCACACTGTTCAAATCTCTGTTGTTCATAGGTCAAATATATTCAGTTTCTGTAATGCTTTGGGCCTATTTTACTGATACGTAACCATATCTTTACCCTGCATTACTCTAATTTGTGTTCTTACCACGTGTGCATCCGGGAATCTGAATTCTTCTTAAGGCCATTAAAACTAATTGAATTAGTCTGAGATTACACGTAATGAGTTCTTATTTTATTCCACAGATTCCATGCAATGGGAAAGCGGCTGATCGCATCCATCAGGATGGTATACACATTCTTGTAAATATGAATGGTTATACCAAGGGTGCTCGAAATGAACTCTTTGCTCTCAGGCCAGCTCCTATTCAGGTACAGGAATTAATAATCGCTCACAATGTTTATTGGGCTAAAAAGACAGTAATGTGCTTCCCCCCTCCCCTCTGGTTACCTTGTATTGGAAACAATAGAGCTGACATGCCTGATTTAAGGGGAAAAAAGTATAGGTCTTTTTTGTTGTTGTTTTAATCTTCACCCAAAGACATGTTTATTGATTTTAGAAAGAGGAAAGGAGAAGGTTGAGGTGGGTGGGGGGGAGAGAAACATCGATGTGAGAGAGAAACATGGATCGGTCGCCTCCTGTATGTGCCCTGACTGGGGGTCAAATCCACAACTTAGGTGTGTGCCCTGACTGGGAATTGAACTCACAACCTTTCTGGTGTATGGGACAATGCTCCAACCAACTGAGCCACCTGGCCAGGGCAAAAAGTATAGTTCTTGAAATGTACAGGGACAGAGAATTTTGAGTGTAAAACACAATGCTCACAGTACATATATACAGAGACATGCATTCCATAGTTGGGTATAAATACGGGGGTGGGCAAAAGGAGGTTTACAGTTGTAATACAAATAAATAATACAATAATTAATTAATTAAAGAATAAACTCTGGCCCTGGCCAGGTGGCTTATTTGGTTGGAGCATCGTCCTGAACACCAAAACATTGTGGTTTGATCCCTGGTCAGGGCACATACCTAGGTTGTGGCGTCGGTCCTCGGTCCAGGTGTGAATGGCGGGCAACCAGTCAGTGTTTCTCTCTTTCTCTGTCTCAAATCAATAAACATATCCTTGGGGGAGGATTAAAAAATAAAAGGAATAAACTGTGGTTTGCATACTCACAACCGTAAATCTACTTTTACTTGCCCCTGTAGTTGTTCTGTCTTGTTTTGTAAATTGGAAAAACATTTCAGCACTGACGTTAGTCCAAAATATTATTTGACTGTTCCTGGCTAACGAAGTCAGTCCTCCTTATTTGTTTACCTATTTAATTTTAGAGCCTTTGGATGAAGGTTCTTAGTTTTTGGTCTGATTTGTTTTCTTTCAGGCAATGTGGCTGGGATACCCTGGAACAAGTGGGGCGCTTTTCATGGATTATATCATCACGGATCAGGAAACCTCACCAGCTGAAGTGGCTGAGCAGTATTCTGAGAAATTAGCTTATATGCCCCATACTTTTTTTATTGGTGATCATGCTAATATGTTTCCTCATCTGAAGGTAGGATGAGAAACAGTGCTGTGGGGGAATTGCAAAGAACTGTAGTCATGTGTTTTCTTGCTATTGTCCCTGTGCATCCTAAAAGACATGTCTAAAACTTTTTTCCTCTCCACTTAGAAAAAGGCAGTCATCGATTTCAAGTCCAACGGGCACATTTATGACAATCGGATTGTTCTGAATGGCATCGACCTCAAAGCATTTCTTGATAGTTTACCAGATGTGAAAATTGTCAAGGTCAGAATCTGGTCAATGTTGTCATTGAAATAAAGTTATCTGCATTTGGGATCTTTTCCCTAATGATGCACTTTGTGCCATTTTTTAAAGATGAAATGTCCTGAAGGAGGAGACAATGCAGACAGCAGTAACACAGCTCTTAATATGCCAGTTATTCCCATGAATACTATTGCAGAAGCGGTTATTGAAATGATTAACAGAGGACAAATTCAGATAACAATTAATGGATTCAGTATTAGCAACGGACTGGCAACTACACAGGTGAGAAGTGAATAATAGAGCATAATATGTACCACCAGGTATCCATTCATCTCCTTGAAATCTCATAATAACTCTAGCAGGTAAGTGTGATTATTCCTGTTTCATGGATGAGGAAATGAGTTCAGGGGAAATTGGCATCTTATATAGGTTTGTCTGATTTTTTTTACAGGTTTTATTTTTATTTATTTTTCGAGAGGGGGAAAGGGAGGGAGAAAGAGAGGGAGAGAAACATCAATGTGTGGTTCTCTCTTGCACACCCCCCACCCAGGACCCCACCCATAACCCAGGAATGTGCTCTGACTGGGAATCGAACCAGCAACGTTTTGGTTCACAGGCCGGTGCTCAATCTACTGAGCCACACCAGCCAGGGTGGCTTGTCTGATTTTAAAACTCTTCTGGATTCAGCCAGCAGGTTACACTAGTAAGAGTCTGCCGTCTTCGTATCGCATTATTTTCTGCTGGGGCTTCACTGAGCAGTGGTGAACTTGGTTCCATAATTAACTCATCCTTTCCCTAGTTAACTCTTACTCATCTTTAAGACTTTCAGTTCAGAGTGCTCCTCCAAGAACCTGTTCCTGTCTTTATCCTTAAATGTGTTCAGCTAAATATCCAGAAGTGGGATTGCTGGGTCATATGGTAGTTATATTTTTAAATTTTTGAGGACCCTCCATACTGTTTTCCACAGTGGGTGCATGAATTTACAATCCTACCAATGGTGCATGAGGGTTCCCTTTTCTCCAGCATCTCAATAACATCCTGGCCAGCATTTGATAGTGACTCGTTGATGACAGCCAAGTATGAGGTGTTACCTCATTGTGGTTTTAATTTGCATTTCCCCGATGCCTTTGTGTACTGTAACTTCTATAATATTTGGGATCTATCTTTATATCCAGTGCAGCACATTATGATTTCCTGGTTTCGTATCCTTCGCAGAATTTGGAACCCGTGTCTTAGCCACATATATAAAGCATACTTGAGTAAGTGAATATGTAGCTTTTTCAAGAGATCATAGGACAAAGATCTTCGACCTCTCAGGAGTTAAATCTTTTTACTAGTACAATATTTTATCCCAAGGGTGCTTAAAATGAACTCTTTGCTCACAGGCCAGCTCCTTAATAGAAGGTAGAGGAGTTGATAATAATCGCTCACTGTGTGTATTGGGCTAAAAAGACAGTGCTGTGTTCTTTTTCCCTCTGGTTACCTGGCATTGGAACCAATAGAGCAGACATGTGAGCAGACGTGTTTGACTTAAAGACAATATAGTTCTTGAAATGCACAATGACAGAAATTTTGAGTGTAGAACACAATGCTCATATGGATGGACATTGTGTCTTAGAAGAAACAAGAAAGGAAACGTAAGAAATAAGTTACATAACAATGTCAGGCAGTACTCAGGTGTGTGGGAATTGCAATATAAAACTCTAATCGGGCACATAGATGCTCAATAATAAGTGATGATCAGTTTGAGGAGAGAGTCTTAGTAAGAATATTTGGAGGAATAATTTAAGTTTAGCCTTGAAGGGTGCACATGATATAGAAAAGGACATTTCATTCATGAAGAAGAGGGAGCAAAACCCTGCTGCTGGATTAATAGGGTTTTAAAGATAACTTTTTGGGCCCTGGCTGGTTGTAGCTCAGTAGATTGAGTGTGTGCTGCGAACCAAAGGGTGGCCGGTTCAATTCCCAGTCAGGGCACATGCTTGGGTTGCGGGCCAGGTACCCAGTTGGGGGGCACACAATGGGTAACCACACACTGATGTCTGTCTCCTTCTCTCTCTCCCTCCCTTCGTTTCTCTCTAAAAATAAATAAATAAAATATAAAAAAAAATTAAAGATAACTTTTTGGCTGGAGTGAGAAGTTCCATAGTGTAGTCCTGCCCCACTCCGGCAAATTAATGCTGCAACTTTTTTCTTTCTAACTTAATATGTCATGAATATTTTCTCGTTACTACAGTTCAGTGACATGACTCTTAATGGTTATACTGTTTTGCACCTTGAAGATTCTTCACTGCTTAAAAAATATTGAACTATGGTGACTTTAAATAGAATTAACATATGCTTTTTCTTGTTGTAGATCAACAATAAGGCTGCCACTGGAGAGGAGGTTCCCCGCACCATTATTGTAACCACACGTTCTCAGTACGGGTTACCAGAAGATGCCATCGTGTATTGTAACTTTAATCAGTTGTATAAAATTGACCCTTCTACTTTGCAGATGTGGGCAAATGTGAGTATGTGTAGATTCGACATTAATATCGAGAGACCGGTAAACATTCTGTAGACAGGTGGTCTTGCCGAGGCCACCTCCACACACACTCATGAGCTGCTGCTCATTTTTTCTTTTCAAAAACAATTGTATTTTCCAAGTCGAGTTGACATGCAATACTATTTCAGACATACAACACAGTAATTATACATTTATATACCTTACAAAGTGATCGCCCCTGATAAATCTAGTACTCACCTGACACCATACATAGTTATTACAATATTGACCGCTTTCCCTGTGCTGTGCTTTATATACCCCCATGGCTATTTTTGTAAATGGCAATTTGTACTACTTAATTCCTTTCACAACTTTTTCACGCATTCCCCCAACCCCCCTCCCATCTGGTGACCATCAGTTTGTTGTCTGTATCTATGAGTTAGTTTGTTTTGTTGGCTTATTTGTTTTGTTTGTTCTTTAGATTCTGCATATAAGTGAAACCATATGATGTTTGTCTTTGTCTGACTTATTTCACTTAGCATAATACCCTCGAGGTCTAGCCATGTTGTCACAAATGATAAGATTTATAGGATTTCATTCCTTTTTTATGGCCTAGTAATATTCCACTTTATATATGCAGTACACATGGATCCAGTCATCCATCAGTGGACACTTAGGTTGCATCCATATGTTGGCCATTGTAAATAGCGCTGCACTGGGCATCCGAGTACATATATATTTTCAAGTTAGCATTTTGGGTTTCTTCGGATAAATACTCAGAAGTGGAGTTGCTGGGTCATATGGTAGCATGATTCCTCCAAGTTTGTTTTTCTTTGTCAAGATTGCCGTGACTATTTGCGGTCTTTAGTGGTTCCATATAAATTTTTGGAGTATTTGTTCTACTTCTGTGAACCATGCCATTGGTCTCTTAATAGGAATTGTGTTGAATCTGTAGATTGTTTTGGGTAGTATGGACATTTTATTGATGTTAATTCTTTCTACCCATTGAACATGGTATGTGCTTCCACTTATTTGTATCTTCTTCGAGTTTCTTTCTTCAGTGTCTTAATTTTCTGAGCATAGGTTTTTTACATCCTTGGTTAGGTTTATTCCTAAGTATTTTATTATTTTTTGATGCAGTTGTCAGTGGTATTCTTTTCTTAGTTTTTCTTTCTGATAGTTCATTATTGGTGTATAAAAGGGCAGCTGATTTCTAGATACTGTATACTGCTAATTTACTGAATTCATTTATCAGTTCTAGTATTTTTTTTAAATCTCTTTAGGATTCTCTATATACAGTGTGAAGTCATCTGCAGGTAATGACAGTTTTACTTCTTCCTTTACAATTTGGATGCCTTTTATTTCCACCTGTCTGATTGCTGTGGCTAGGACTTCCAGTACTATGTTGAATAAGAGTGGTGAAAAGTGGACATCCTTTTCTCGTTCCAGATCTTAAAGGAAACACTTGTAGTTTTTCCCCGTTTAGTCTGGTCTTAGCTGTGGGTTTGTCATATATGGCCTTTATTATGGTGAGATACTTTCCCTCTGTTTCCACTTTGCTGAGAATTTTCACCAGAAATGGGTGCTGAATTTTATCACGTGCTTTTTCTGCATCCATTGATATGACCATGTGATTTTTGTATTAATTTTGTTTATGTGGTGTGCCACATTTGTTAATTTGCAGATGTTGTACCAACCTTGTATCCCTGGAATGAATCCCATTTGATCGTGGTGTATCATCTTTTTAATGCACTGCTGGATTTGGTTTGCTAATATTTTGTTGAAGATTTTAGCAACTGTGTTCATCGGGGATGTTGGCCTATAACTTTTTTTTCTTTGTAGTGTCTATCTGGTTTTGGAATTAGGATAATACTGGCTTTGTAAAGTGAGTCTTCCCTCCTCTTGAAAGTTTTGGAATAGCCTGAGAAAGATAGGTGTCAGTTCTTTTTTGTATGTTTGATAAAATTTACCTGTGAAACCATTTGCCCAGACTTTGGTTGCTGGGAATGTTTTGATTACTGGTTTGATTTCATGAGCTGTGATCGGTCTACTCAGATTTTCTGATACTGATTCAGTGTTGGAAGATTGTCTGTTTCTTCCAGGAATTTATTCATTGTCTCCAGATTGTCCCAATTTGTTGGCATGTATTTGCTGGCAGGATTTCCTAATAGTCCTTTGTATTTCTGTGGTGTCATTTGTTACTTCTCTTCTTTCATTTCTGATTATAGTTATTTGGGTCTCTTTTTTCCTTGATGCATCTGGTTAAAGGTTTGTCAAACTTGTCTGTCTCTTCGGAGCACCAGCTGTTTTATTCATCGATTTTTGTATTGTTTGTTAAATCCTGTTTTGTTTATATCCGCTCTGAGCTTTACTATATCCTTTCTTTTACTAACTTTGCATTTGGTTTGTTGTTGTTTTTCAAGTTCCCCGAAATGTTAAGTTAGACTGTTTATTTGAGATTTTTCTCTTTTCTTGACGTAGGCCTGTAATGCTATCCATTTCCCTCTCAACTGTTCTTTTGTGTCCCATAAATTTTCAGTTGTTTTGTTTTCATTTTCATTTGTTTCAAGGCATTTTTTTAAAAAAATTTCTTCCTTGACCTCATTGTTAAGCCATTCATTATTTCGTGACATGTCATTTAGCCTCCATATCTTTGTGTGTTTTTCAGGGCTTTTTTTTGTTGTGATTGATTTCACAACAATGGTAGTTTCATACCATTATGGTCAGAGAAGATTACTTGATAAGATTTCAGTCTTCTTAAATTTATTGAGACTTGTTTTGTGTCCTAATGTGTGTATCTTAGAAACTGTTCCTTCTGCTCTTGAAAAGAATGTATATTCTGCTCCTTTGGGGTAAAATGCTCTGAAAATATCAATTAAATCCATCTGGTCTACTGTGCCATTTAAGGCTGCCGTTTCTTTGTTATTTTTCTCCTGGGAACATCTATCCAGTGAAGTCAGTGGGGTGTTAAAATCCCTTACTGCGACTGCATTATGGTCAGTTTGTTGGCATGTCTCCCATTGTGTCCATCAATATTTGCTTCATCTATTTAGGTGCTCCTATGTTTGTTTTATTTATTTATTTTTATTTTTTATTTTTTTAGATGTTACTTGTTTTAAAGTTTTTTTTATCTTGTATAAGTATTGCTATCCCGTTTTTTTTTTTCATTTGCACGAAGTGTCTTTTTTCATCCCTTTATTTTTTCTGAGGTGGATCTCATGTAGATAACATATATGTGTCTTGTTTTCCTATCTATTCAGCGACCCTATGTCTTTAGGCTGGAGCATTTAAGCCACTTACATTTAAAGTGATTATTGAGCCCTTGCCGGCATGCCTCAATTGGTTGGGGTCATCCTGCAAAGTAGAGGGTCACTGGTTTGATTCCCATCAGGGCAAATGCCTGGGTTGCGGGCGGGCTGGTCCCCTATCAGGGCGTGTGTGGGAGGTCACTGATTGATACTTGTCTTGGGCATTGATGCTTCTCTCTGTCTTTCTCCCTCCCTTCCCCTCTGAAAAGAAAGAATGGAAGGAAATATTAGATTATCGATAGTTATATAGTTATTGCCATTTTATTCTTTATAACTACGTTCTTCCTTTTCTTTTTCTTCAAGAATATGCTTTAACATTTCTTGTAATAAGTGCTTGGTGGTAATGGACTCCTTTAGCTTTTTTTTTTTTTTGGTCTGGGAAACTCTGTATTTGTTCTTGCATTTGAAATGACTGCTTGCTCGGTAAAATAGTGTTGGTTGTAGGTCCTTGCTTTTCATCACTTGGAATATTTCATTCCTACCTCTTAAGGCCTGACACTTTTCATTGAGAAATCTGGTGCCATTCTTGTAGGAGCTCCCTTGTAGGTGGTAAACTGCTTTTTATTTCTGTTTTTAAGATTTTCTCTTTAAACGTTTGCATTTTAATTATGATGTGTCTCGGTGTGGGCCTTGTTAGGTTTTTTTTTTTGTTTGGGACTCTGTGCTTCCTGGACTTGTGTATCTTTTTCTTGCATCAGGTTAGGGAAGTTCTCAATCCCTTGCTGTCTCTTCTCCTTCTGGTACCCCTATAATGTGGAAGTTGTTATGCTTCATGTTGTCCCAAAGGTCTCTTAAACTGTCATTTTTTTTTTTTACTTCTTTTTCTTTCTCTCCCCCCTCCCCCCCGCTCTGATTAGGTGTTTCCACTACCTTGTCTTCCAAATTGCTGATTTGAGCCTTTCCTTCACCTAACCTACGGTTTATTCATTCTGGTATATTCTTCATTGCAGACAAGATCGCGCGTGTTCAGGGTGGTATGGCTGTAGACATATTCTTCATTTCAGATAATGTATTCTTCATTTCTGACTGGTTATTGTAGATGCTTTCTATGTCCTTTTTGATGCTTTTGAAGTTCTCACTACATTCCTTGAGCATCCTTAAAATCAGTATTTTGAACTCTGTATCTGGTAAATTGCTTGCCTCGATTTTAATTAGCTTTTTTCCTGGAGATGTCTTCTGTTTTTCCATTTGGGGCTTGTTTCTTTGTCTCCCCATTTTGGTTCCCTTTTTGTATTTGTTTTTGTGTATTAGGTGGATCTGTTTTGACTCCCAGTCTTTGTAGGGTGGCCTTATGTAGTAGATGTCCCGTGGGACCCAGTGGTGCAGTCTCTTTGATCACTTGAGCTGGGTGCTCCAGGAATGTGTCTTTTGTGGGTTGTGTGGACTTTCCTGTTGCAATTGAGTCTTAACTGCTATTGGCCTGTTTGTGGGGAGGAAGGACCCTGAAGCTTGCTGACTGTGAGGATCAAGCCAGTCCACAGTGTATGAGGTGCTGTTCAGGTGCTGACCACCATTAAGTGGATTTTGCCTCAGCAGGGTCCGTTGCCTGCTGAGATCTTTCTTTGGCTATGCTGCTTGTGAAGCTAATTGGATCCTGCTATGATATTGTCTGTATCTGGCCACTGGGTGTGTCTCTTTTGGGACCTTTCGGCAGGCCGTCTGGTGCGGGTTAGTTTCAGTCGTTGCCTGTGACTGGCTGTGGGCAGCCTGTTTGGAGTTACAGAACGATCCACGGTTTGTGGCCACCCCTGTCGGTCCTTGGTGTGCATTGGAAGGACCAACCTGTGCACCAAGGCTGGCTTCTACCAGCACTGGATCTGGGGGCAGGTCAGCAAAAGGCTCAAGGCACCCCTAGATCCGGCTCTGCCTGCCTCCACCTGTCCACTGCCTGTTAGGCTCAGTCACTGAAAGAGCCTCTGGCAGTACTCAAGTTGCATGAGGTAGGTTCTCAGTGAGTCACCAGGTAGGTGTGAGTGCTGTTCACCAGGTTGATGCAGATTCAAACTCAGTGCCAGTGCTGGGTCTGAGGCCGCATAGCAAAAGTCCCAGGGTACACCAAGTCTAGATGACCACTGCTTGGGTGCCCTTACACCTTGGTGTTGGGGCAGGGTTTCAGGGAGTCATCAGGGTGAGGCCAGCCTATTTTATGAGGCCCAAACAGACTGAGATTTGACCATGTGAAGGTAAGGCTCTGCACTGGTCGGGTGTGTGAGGGGAAAATGACCCCTGTCATAGAGCCAAGGAACCCCATGTGTCCTAGATTATGCCCTGAGCCTGAGCTCAGCAGGGTGGGCCTGCCAAGAATGGGAGGGTGGGGCTTCCAGGAGCCCCGAGGGTGGGGCTGGCAGATCTCCTCTGCAGGGTAGGTGCTGCCAGTCACATTCTCAGGAAACTGGGGGAACCGCCCCTGCCTCAAAGCCACACAACTCAGTCACTGACATTCCCTGAGTCTGCATGGGCCTATCTCTACATGCCAGCCCAGGCAGCTGACTCCTGAGCATGGTGTGAGCTCCACATTGTGGGGCAACAGGATTCCAGAACGTGGCGTTAATGTATTCCCCCTAGGCTGATGCCGTAAGGAGGGGAGTGCTCCACCAAAGAACAATGTTGTCTGCAGTGTGAGAGATGGACTCAGCACAGGTATCCTGACGGCTGTCTCTTCAGGGCTTTCCCCAGAGCCACAAACCCCAGTCTCTCCTGATACGACTCTAGTCTACTCCACCCTCCCTCCGCCGGAGCCCAGGGTGAGTGGCCACAAACAAAATTTTGTGCACTAGCACATTAAGAGGGTGCCTGAGTCTCTAAGCAGAGTCCTGACTCTCCCTGGTGGACCAGATCCCCACCGCTTTTCACAGGCAGATACTATGTGGGTACCTCTTCCTAGCTCCGGGGAGCCCATCGTGGGTTTGAGACCCCACACGTCCTGGGGGAAACCTGTGCAGCTGGGATATCCTTCCCGAATCTCAGCTGCCACCTGTGGGAATGGGGCCAATCCTTTTTGTGTCTCCACCTTTCTTGCCTGTCTCAGTGTGGCTTCTTCAGTAAATCCTCGGTTTTGAAACTTCTCTCCAGCTAGTCTTCAGTTGGTTATTCAAATTGATTGTTCTGTATTTTAGTTGTAATTTGAGTGTGGTCCTGGAGGGAGGTGAGTGTAACACCCATCGACTCCAGCGACATCTTGGATCGCTCTTATCATCACTTTGACAGTTTCTTGCCAATCCCTTCTGGCCTGAACTGTTTCTGTTGAGCAATCAGGTGACAGTCTTAATCAGAACTCTCTTGTAGGTAACTAACTGCTTTTCTTTGAGGCTTTTATGATTCTCCATTTGTCTTTAACCTGTACCATTTTAATTAGGATGTGTCTTGGAGTGGGCTTCTTTGAGTCCATCTCATTTGGGACTCGGTGCTTCCTGGACTTGGGTGTTGTTTTCCTAGACCAGATTAGGGGAGTTTTCAGTCTCTATTTCTTCAGATAGGTTCTCGATCTCTTGCTCTCCCTGTTGTCCTTCAGGTGCCTCTGTGATGCAAATATTGTTATACTTGGTGTTGTCCCAGAGGTCCCTTATACTATGCTCATTTTAAAAATTCTTTTTTCATTTTGCTATTCCGATTGGGTGTTTCGTACTACCTTGTCATCCAAATCTCTCTTTCAGTCTTCTGCTACATCTAATGTACTATTTATCCCATCTAGTGTAGTCTTCCTTTTGGTTATTTTTTTTTTATTTCTGACTAGTTCTTTTTTATGGTATCTTTCTCCTTATTAAGTATTCTTACTGAGTTCATCTGTGTTTCCCCTAAGTTCGTTGAGCATCCTTATAAGCAGTGTTTTGAACTTTCTATGTGATAGATTGCTTGCCTCTGTCTTATTTAGTTCTTTTTCTGGTGTTGCATTTTTTTTTTTTTTTATAATTTGGGATATGTTTCTCTATTTCTTCATTCTGGCTGCCTTCCCGTGTTTATTTCTGTGTATGAAGTAGATCTGTTCCATCTCTTAGTCTTGACCTAGTGACCTTACATAGAATGTGTCTTGTGCGGCTCAGTGGTATAGTCTCCCACGTCACCTGAGCTGGGTCCTCCAGGGGTGTTCCTTGTGTGGGTTTTCCCTCCTACTGTAGTTAAGCCCTGGTTGGTGCTGATATGTCAGTAGGTGGAGGTGACCCTCCCACTGACAGGCTGTGTGGTCTGGCCATGCCTACCGCAGTCCAGCTGCTGTCTGGGGGCTGGCCCCTCATAGTAGAAGTTACTTCAGTGGGACTCTTATTCAAGCTGATTTTGCCCTTTGGGTGTGTTTGTTGGGGAGCTGGTTGGGTGGGGTTTTGATGCAGTCTGAAGCTGGCCACTGGAACCTCTCAGGAGGGGCTCTCGATTCAGGCTGAAAACAGACGCCATTTGTGCAAGATTTGGGGCTGCTTGGCAGGAGTTATAATTTATGCCGAGGCCAGCCCTTGCTTGTATGGGGCTTGTGGACCTTGGAGAGATTGTTGCGTGAGCCTAGGGTGCCCGCTACTTTTGTGCGTCTTGAGGACCTTTGAGAAAGTCAGCAGCACAAGCCTTGGACAGCCACCACTCCTGTGGGGTTTGTGGTCCTCTGACTGAGTCTGCAGCGTTGGCCCAGTCAGACTGTTCCTGTGGAGGAGCCACTGGAAGAGGCTCAGGCCTGGCGAAAAGACTTGGCTGGGGCAGGCTCTCAGGGAATCCCCAGGGCAAGATGTACAGTGTTAGGCAGGTTAAAGGAGAGCGCAGATTTGGCATCTGCCTCCATTGGGCTGGCTGGGTGGGAGGAGCGCTCAACAAAGGGACAGTGGTACTCGGCAATGCTTCATTCCCCAGAGACAGTTGCCCTGACCACTGCCCCTGCAGCCCTCACCATGAAGATAGTCAGTTTAGTTCTCTGTCATGTGTGCCTGGTGCTTTTTGAGCTGCTGCCCTTCCCCTGGAGCTTAGAGTGAGGAAGTTTGTGTGCCTGCCCTTTAAGAACAGCCTGTCTCAGTCTCCTGCAGCCCTTTGTCTGTCTGCCGACAAGATCCCCCTGGTTTCCACAGATGTTATGGGGACTTTTCTTCTCATCACTGGTATGGTGGGCTGGGGAGCCTGTTGTGTGCCTGGGACCCTGAGCTCCTTGTGGGGGACCGCCACAGCCAAGACAGCCCTCTTCTCTTAATCTTAGCACACCGTGGGTGTGGGGCTCACCGCCTCCACGTCTCTGCCTTTTCTACCTGTCCGGTGTGGCTTCTTTACATCCTCAGTTATGGGAATTCTGATCAGCTAGTCCTCAGGTGGTTCTTAGTGGGGACCGTTCTGTCATTTAGTTGTAATTTTGATGTGGTTGTAGGAGGAGAGATTAATTTACCTACTCTGCTGTCTTGACCTTCTGGTGGGTTGTGCTCATTTTGAATCTTCACAAGAGTTGTAACTTTTCTAGCCATTTTTAATTTCTCCTTCCAGTGTCTAAATAACACCTTATGAACCCTTTTATTCTATGCATTCAAAAACAGGGATCAGCAAACTTTTTCTTGAAGGGCCAGATGGTTAAAATTGTCCGTTTTGCAATCCATACTCCCCGTCACCTCTGTTCTTCTCTGCCGTTATAGCAGGAAAACACCGTAGACACTCTGTAAATGAATGTGTGTAGGTGTGTTCCAGTCAAACTTGATTTTCAATACACGGGCAACATGTGAGACTTGGCTCATATAGGCTGTAGTTTGCCAACCCATGGTTTAAACTGATAACAAAAGTTGCCACGCTTACTCACCCGTATTTAACTTTCTCGCAATATTATCGACTTATACTTAGGAAGGGATCCATTTATGTCATTACCTTTTAGCTGATTAGACCAGTTTGCATAAGTAGGACCTCTGAAGGTTCTAACCTTTGGTATCCATAATTTGCTTACCTTCTAGAGAGCTGAAATGGAGGTGATTCTTGGTTGATTTCTGTTCTGATTAATGTCTGTTTTTTTTTTTTTTCCTTTGGAGAGGGGAGGGTGGAGGAGAAGTGGCAACAGATGAATGCAGGCTTACCGTCCCTTAATCTTCACCTCTCGGCATTCAAAAAAAATCTGATAACTAAAAAGTTTTGTCATACATTTGTGGCAAATATATTTGGCAGCAAAATTACCCAAACTACTCGATCAGTGGTCTTTTATTTATTCCATTTAGTGTGAATATTCCTGCATCTCGATGCAGAAACACTGGTGTGTTTATTTACAGGGACTCACCGCTGGGTGTAATGTACTACACATGCCCTGTACAACTTTTTAAAAATCTGAAGTATTCTGAATTCTGAAATGTCATCTGTTCCGATGGCTTGCAGAGAGGGGATGGTGAAAGCATGAGGTACACTGAGTGAGGTAGACTTAAATCGGGGGTTGGCAAACTGTGGCCTGTGGGTCACCTTCGGCCCACTGCCTGCTGTTGTGAATAATATGTTATTGACCCACAACCGTGCCTGCTTGTTCCCGTGTTGACTGTGGCTGTCTTCCAGTGACAAGGGGAGAACCGAGCCTAAAGTTAGCATGCCGTTCATGTGGTTGGAAGGCCAGAAATATTTGCTCTCTGAACCTTCACAAAAAAGTCTGCTGACACCTGATCTGGATTAGGCAAATAAAGTTAGGCAAGTGTGAGCTTAACCGTTGTGTCACAGTGGGTGATGTAAAATTTGAAGTGGAAAATTGCTGTCTCTTCTACAAAATTTCTGCCAGTATCAGTTCCCACGGGACACAGTAGCCTCAGATTTTGCCAGTTAGTTTATCTTGTCTTGTGTCTTCTTACATCAGTGTCCTCTTTTTTTCCCTTTTGTTATTTAATTATTGATTTGAGAGAGAGAGACAGAGGCATTGATTTGTTACTCCACTCATTTATGCATTCATTGGTTGCTTCTTACGTGTGTCCTGACCAGGAATCGAACCCGCAACCTTGGTGTATCGGGATGATGCTCTAACCAACAGAGCTACCTGGCCAGGGCCCTCTTCTTTCTTCGAACTTTCTTTGGAGTCAGTAGGACAGTAACCGATATTCAGTTGATTAATTCATCTGTGTGAAGGAAAGACCATTTCATAGTAGGCTGCTATCTGGGTGAGGAGAATAGAGTGTGGTCGAATTATTAGAGATCTATAGGAACCTTTCTTGAGAAGGGGAGAGCTGCTGTTAATAATTATTATTTTCCCTGTTTTAGATTCTGAAGCGTGTTCCCAATAGTGTACTGTGGCTGTTGCGTTTTCCAGCAGTAGGAGAACCTAATATCCAACAGTATGCACAAAACATGGGCCTTCCCCAGAATCGTATCATTTTTTCACCTGTTGCTCCTAAAGAGGAACATGTCAGGAGAGGCCAGCTGGCAGATGTCTGCCTGGACACCCCACTCTGTAATGGCCACACCACAGGCATGGATGTCCTGTGGGCTGGGACACCTATGGTGACTATGCCAGGTAAGTTGCAGCTAAATCATTGGAATCTTCCTTGTTATTTTTTAAAAAAGATTTCATTAATTTATTTTAGACAGAGGGGAAAGGAGGGAGAGAGGGAGAGAAACATCAATGTGCGGTTGCTTCTCACGAACCCCCTACTGGGGACCTGGCCTGCAACCCAGGCCTGTGCCCTGACTGGGAATTGAACCAGTGACTCTCTGGTTCACAGGCCCGCACCCAGTCCACTGAGCCACACCAGCCAGGGCTTCCTTGGTAATTTTTGAATCTCCTTTAGGGGAGATGATTCCAGGTAAAATTGTGTGTACTGGGGGAGGATGATAAAAAAAAAAGAGAGTTCTGAGCACTTGGCTCCATCCACCTCATCTACGTTGTGTGGATACTTACTGTAAATTACATGAATAACCATGTGCTATTTGTATTCTCAGATGAGCAATTTTTATCTTTTTTATTACAGGAGAAACTCTGGCTTCTCGAGTAGCGGCTTCCCAGCTCACTTGTTTAGGTTGTCTGGAGCTTATTGCGAAAAATAGACAAGAATATGAAGATATAGCTGTGAAACTGGGAACCGACCTAGAATAGTAAGTAAACTTCTCCATTAACAAATCATATGATCAAGTGAAGGGAATCAGGAAAGTGTAAAGAGAACACAGGTGCTATAAAAGGAAATAATAAAGTAAGTGTAATGTAAAATAGGTAAATTAGTTGTGTGATCTTGGTATGGGAGAACAACTTTCTAAACTTTCATAAATGAAGTGATTGATAGGTTTTACTCTGTAAAGATTTAAATGCCTGAATGAAAGTAACTCAAAAAAAAGTTAAAAGGCAAATAAGAAAAAAATCTTTGTTTTTTATGTCAGATATTAATAGCCTGGCTATATAAAGACTGAAGCACATTTACATTTTAAATCCCTTAATAGGAAAATAAACAAGGAAATCACCAGACAACTCACTGAAGTAGAAATACAAAAGCTTAACAAGACAAAGTTTCATCCTCTGTAGTAGAAATGTAAATTAAAATAACATTGAGGCATACCCATTATTTGCCTATAAAACGATTTTTAATATGATACCCATGATGAGGGAGCATTGAGGCGCTGGCCTTTTCATACATTGGTGAGTAAATTGGTGCAACCCTTCCTCAAAGTTATAAGGTTCTTTTAAAAAAGCCAGAGCTTTGACCCTAATAATGCCACATCTTCACTATAGCGTAAGAAAGAAAAAGTGTAACATAAATGCCCCCAAAGGGGTGGGAAATAAGAGGGGGTGATGCTTTACCCATACAATGAAAAAGTATTTATCTCTTAACTGAGGTTTTCCTTTGTGTACTATGGGGTGTGTGTGTGTGTGTGTGTGTGTGTGTGTGTGTGTGTGTGTGTGTTTTCTAAGAAGTAGCATGTTATATAGAAGTTTAAAGGAGCATCCTCTTTGAGTCAGATTGCCTGGGTTGGAATCCAGGCCATCCCACTTACAAGCTTCTGACTTTGGGCAAATTACCAGTAAGGTCTACATGCCTTGGTTTTTCCATCTGCAAAACAGGGATGAATGATAGTACCTACCTTGCAGAGATGTTATGAGGATTAAAAAAGGTGTTCCATGTAAAACACAACAGTTTTTGGCACATAGTAAGCATTCAGTAGATGTCAAGTATTTTCATAATTTTCTCAATTGAACATCATATACATCTAAGGAAAATGAGTGAAAATTTTGAGCCCTGGGCTTAAAAAAATTAAGATTCATGTCCATCATCCCAGAGATAGGTATAGCAAATAATTTAGTGTCTTTTTTAAAAAAAACCTTTTTGGAACAGTTGATTTCATGCAATACTTTTTGTCAATATTTTGTAAGGAAAACTATTAATTTTATAGTAGATACATATATATATATATATCTACTGTTTTAGATTCCACCACTAACATTTACTGTGCTTGTTTTATTACATATCTATCCATCTGTTTATTTCTTTATCCATCTAGCAGTCATTTTATTTGATACGTTTTTAAATAAATTGAAGATAGCGGTACTTTTCTCCCCAAATACTTCAGAATGTGGACATCATTAATTATAGTTTAAAATCTTTCTTTTTTTTCTTTTGAGGCAAACTTTATGTACAGTGGAATATACAAATCTTACACTAGTTTTGAGAAATGCCTTTATAACCCAAACCCTTAACAAGATATAGAACATGTATATCATTCCAGAAAGTTCCCTCATGCCTTTTCTCATTCAGTCCCCTCAGCAACCTTTAGGCAACCACTGTTAGGAATTTTTCCCCACCATAAATTAATTTTATGTTAACAAATGGAACCTACATAGCAGGTACTCTTAAAGGCCTCTTTCACATGGTCTAATATTTTGAGAATTGTCCATGTTGTTCGCTTCTCATGGTATTCATTTCTTTTTATTGCTGAGTAGTAGTTCATTCTATGGATGTATCACAGTTTACTCATTCTTTTTTTTTAAATATTTATTTTTAGAGAGAGGGGAAGGGAGGGAGAAAGGGAGAGAAACACCAATGTGTGGTTGCCTCTCATGCACCCCCACTGGGGACCTGGCCCACAACCCAGGCATGTGCCCTGGCTGGGTATCAAACTGGTGACCCTTTGGTTTGCAGGCTGACGCTCAATCCACTGAGCCACACCAACCAGGGCTAGCCATTCTTATATTTGCATACAGAACTTACACAAATAGAGCACAAAAGGATGTTTATTTGGAAGGTAGCGTGAATAAGGTCACAGTTGAGTTAAGGCCAGCAGCAATAGAAATACACAGCCATTTCACTAGTTCTGTCACAACAAACATTAAAGCCACTTTTTATTTTTGTTTTTGTTGGTTCTTTTCTTAAAAGGTTTTTATCAATTGCAGTTTACATTTAATATTTTCTATTAGTAAACTCAATACTCTGCCTTGTGTACATGCCTTAGCTATTGTAAATGGTGCTTCCTTCAGTGAACATCTTTGCATGGCCAGGTGTATCTGCATCTCTGATTATTTCTTCTGAAGTGGATTTGAAAGTTTTTTTGATTGTCAGAGGGTTCTGAGCATTTAAGGTTCTTAATATACACATTACTAAATTACCACGATGGTAAGCAGTTTACATTCTAACCAGTGGCACGTAGGAATAGACATGTCATATTTTAAAGGTAGAAAGGAGATGAAATGGGAAAAGTATGGTCTCTCCTGGATATGCTTGTTTAAGAAAGAACTTAATTTTTCAGGGGATGTGAACTCAATTATAAGTGTTAGCATTATGTTAGGTGTGACCCTTTTTCAGCATTGAGGTCATGTAAAGTTTCATCATGCATTTTACCAAACATAAAGTTTCTGCTCTGTTGGTAAACTTGGCTCGCTCTCTCTCTCTCTTTTTAAATTACTCAGCCTGAAGAAAATTCGTGGCAAAGTCTGGAAACAGAGAATATCTAGCCCTCTGTTCAACACCAAACAATACACAATGGAACTAGAGCGGCTCTATCTACAGATGTGGGAGCATTATGCAGCTGGCAACAAACCCGATCACATGATTAAGCCTGTCGAAGTCACCGAGTCGGCCTAACTAAAGACTGTGCACAGGAGAATTAGCCCTCTACCTGAGCCTCAACCTTCGGGGGAAAGGGAACTAGAAAATGGACTTTTTACTTGTCTGTATAGCATCATGTTAAAGATGAATGACAAATGATGAGCATAGAATAGCACAGCTGGAGTTGCTTCGCGCTTGATAGGGAGAGACCCACGAGCTGGAAACTGCTGTTCTACAAGGAATCTCCATAGAATTTTGCAGCAACCAGGCGGTGCATAGGTCTGGAAGGTCTGCTCTCCCTTGGTCTTCCGTGGGATGGTTAGTGTGGAGGGGAGACCTAGACTGTCCAGCCGTTCTTGTGATGCCGTGGCTTGACTGAGTCTTCTGAATTAATTTTCTTTCTATTTTGGGTATTGGAGTTTTTAAAAATGTTTGGTTTCAGGTGTTTTTATTCATGTGAAGTACATATGATTCTCTTGAGATAAGGTTTTAGGCTAAAATGTTGCTCCTCGTTTTAGTTTCAGAACTCAATCGATTAATGGGAACTTTGCTGGTGTAGTCTTTTTATAGGTTTTATAAACCACTTGAGCCTATATCAGTCGTTTGAGTGTCTGATCTGATGTTTGGAGCTATCAGTGCTTTGTTGGTTTAGATGGTGACTCATTTTTTTTTTTCTGGTCCATTTCCTTCCCCTCCCTATAGTACTTTAAAATTTCTCCTGTAACTCAGCTTACAAAACCAAGTCTGATGCAGAGTATCCCAGAGTGTTTCTCTGAAACACATTATCTGGTGCCAAATGAAAATTCATAGGAATGATTACTAATTATGAAGGGCACAGTTGTGGTACTGTCATTGATGATAATAATAATGATTTTTTTTTTTTGGCCTAGTTTTCACCTATTTCACCAGTGTTTTACCTTCTTCGACTGCCCCTCTATGCTATTGCCAGAGTGATAGTGTGTGATAAGATATATTTACCTTTCTTTCTAAGGTTTGCTTTTTTTTAAAGTGAGTCCTGTTCTTCCTAGTTCTGTCAGCAGAAATGAAATCCCAGGTAAGTATAAGTATTCAAATATTTGATCAGTAAGTTAAAGTTATTTGTGACTATGTTAAATGACTTTCATCAAAAACACATTATAGGTAAAAAGCACTGAAGGACCAGCTGTGTGTACGAATCATTGTTTTTCAGACCTTCTAGGAATTATGTAATAACTGTCTTGTGGACTTGGTCTTGAAGTCGTGTATACTCGGCCTCAGCAGTAGCGAACTGTACTGCTGCTTGGTTTGGAGTACAAATTAGACTAGGCCACCTGGAGCTTGATTTTTAAACCATAGGAATGAAATTATTGAATTTCAACAGAGGATTGAGGACTCGAGGCTTAAACAAACCAACATACGAATATATGTTTTGTCTTGCTGTATACTGCACTTACGCTATCCAGTAACAGATAATTTTTTGTCTGCTAGTAGTGTTCTAGATTATAGTGTCTTTCCAAAGCACTGAGGCAGTGTACCTATTCCGTAGTTGCAGCTGATGCCTGAATGTATCCTAGCTGACAAATTATTAATAAGAACTTGAATTTCTGAAAGTCTTACTGTTAACCAAAATCTGAGCAAGGAGTCTCAAGTATAATTCTTAGCCAGAATTATGTGTTAATGAACTGTGTATCTTTTAACGGCGTGAATCAAGGAACATCACTTTAGGGAGTTTCTTAATTTATTTTTTACCTGATTGAAATACTAGTTAAAGGTTGCCAGCATGATTGCAGATAAAGTGATATTTGCAATTCAGCAAACTACTTTAACGTGGAATAGGATGATATACTTCTAGTGCCCTCGAGGCTGCGGCCTTCCAGCCCTTTCACATAGCACATCATTCCTCCTATAGGGATGACTTTTTTCCTGGCACGAAAAGTAGCCGCTCTGGTTAAAGCTTTGCTTATTGTAACAGGCTTTGGTTTCCAGGTAACATGTCTATGGAAGACTAATTATGAATAGAGATATAGATATTACTGGAAACGAATTGTTTTTTTTCTATTATGCTATGCTTTATGAAAAAAGTAAAACATTTAAATTGTGCTACAGAAATCAGGTGTTGTCTTGTGATCTTTAAATAATAAATGAATGATTTGCCCTTAACATGGCTGATGTTGTTTGTGTTCTGTTAGATGGAGTGTTGGATGGAATAATTTGGTGGCCCTTTAAGATGACAAAGCCTGCACCCCCCGGCACACTCATTCATGCTTATTCTTGTTTTGCTTAAGACTGCTCTGGCTTCACTACCCTTATAGTCTTTCTTTATGTGGACTTGTCCTTCATGCTCAGTACAGTGGTTGAACTCGGCCCCCTGGCATGAGGGGGGGAACCAAAACAAATAGTGCATCAGGAACTGGAATAGGCTGCTTAGCTGCCTGTTTTCTCCGAGATATGAATGAGAATCCTTTTCAAGACAATTTCATGTAATTAACCTCTGGATTTCTGTGGATTGCAGCCCTCAAAGCCCTAATGCAGATTAGTGTGTTTCCTAAAAGATAGTGGGGGAAGAAAGTTGTCCAGTAACCTACTTGTAATAGATCTTATTCCCACACTCTTCTATTTGTTAGGAATCTGCAATAACTATTAAAGGAATTGCTTGTGCACCTTGAATAAACTTAAAATAAATTTAAGATTTGATTCCAGTCCTAACCCACAAGCACATGGCTCTTAATATTAACAGCTAACATTTAGGTTCATTGCCCAAACCTGTGAGGCACACAGTTCTGTAACCCCTATTTTTATAGAAGAGGCTTGTAGAGAGGTAAAGTGGCAGTTTGTTCAAGAGATAAGATGATAATGACAAGTATCTTTTATCTAATTTCCTATCAACTCAAAGTACTTTTATATATGTAGACAGTTCGGTGCTGAAGTGTTTAGGTTTTGGAGCTACTGTTTCTGGGGTTGGAATCTCGCCTCTGCCACTTTCCAGGCATGGATGCGACTGCCGTGACGGTAGACTGCCTATATTGTCTACTTTTTCAAGTGTTGTAAGGATTAAATCTGTACCCCAGACACTGGGAGCAGTGCCTAGCATGAAATAAACTCATGTTATTAACATCTTTAAATGCAAGGACATGTTTTTTGTATTCTGCTGGCCAAATGGTTAAATTATGAAATGTACAGGTGCCTGCCAGAGAAATGGGCACAATCTAGAAAGCATTTACTTCCCTGGTGTGTTTTTCTTAGTATGTTTGGAGCGAGTGCCAAAAAGCTTCAAGTAACCAACCCCGCTTTATCTCCTGAGTTCAAAGGCTTTTGGAAGCAAACGTCAGTGTTGCCAAGCACTGTTTGGTTGCTGCTCTGCTTTTATCTAGGGGTCTAGGTTCCCTCCCCCCAGCGCCCAGTACTTCGGAGGGCAAGCGGACAGTCTTAGAGGTTCCAGCAGTTCAAGCGAGGAGCGGACTGGGCTCACCTGTCCAAGTCCTCACAAGGATGGAGAAACTTTGCAAAGATTCAGCTCAGTTTTCTCCTGTCACCCAAAAAGTTAATTTAGGGGTTGCCAAACTGCAGAAATGAACCGGGGTCCCTGAGCTCTGCAGGAAAATGGTGCTTTCGGGATGGAGAAGCAACACCTCCTGAGATGGGGGAGGAGCACTGCGACTGTTACAAATTTCAGTTCATAGCGCGAAGTTTGAATCTGCCTTACGACCGGATAATATTAGTGGACTGTGATAGGTGGGTACAGGGAGGGCGGAACACGCAAGACCCTACCTCCCGCTCAGCCGGGCTCTATAAAAGCTTGGGTTCGAGGAACTTAAGTCCTTTTTTCGCTGCTCCGGATCTCAGCCTCCAGCCGACCTGGAAGCTGAGCGGCAATTGGCAACTCCAGAAGCGGCAGAAACAGGTAGGTGACTGAAGGAGCTGAAGTGGGTAGTGAAGTGGGAGCAATCTTGAAAGCTCATCCTAGTTGAGTAGACTTAATTCGGGAGCGCTGCACACCCTGGGCACTGATGGCGAACCAGGAGATGGAGATTCCGGTAAAACAGTTTGCCTGTTTGAACTTTTAAAAAAGGGCCTTCGGAAGAAGGGTTTTTGTTGTTGTTGTTGTTGTTAGTGATATTAATGCTGCTAAATGGTAGAAGAACGGCCCGGGGAGGGAGGCGTTA
>PVIA01008652.1:0-69468 GCA_004024845.1 Tonatia bakeri
TATTCCCTTACTTCAAAAGCTTCCGATATTCATCCCTTTCCATGGTTTTCTATGACTAGGCTCCTGCCTGTTTCACTGATTTCATCTTCATCATTCTCCTACAGCCACAACATCTTAGCCAGAGACTGTGGGCTACTTTATGCCTCAGAACCATTGTACCTGTTGGACCAGGAGTGTTTGTTTTGGTGCCTGAAATATGAAATATTCAAATGTTGGCTACCAGTACAATTAATATTTTAATTTTAAATCTTATTATGAGCTATTACCCAAGAAGTGTTAAATAAAAATACAAGCTTTCTGAGAATTTAGGCTCTAAAATTATGCTTCCGTGAATTATAGTAGAGGCTGTCTTAGTTACAGTAGAAGGATAGAATGACTCTTAAGCTGGCCTGGCTAAACATTAATATGGTTAAATATTTATATGTACATCTTGAAAGAATTAGTCAATTGAAAATTAGAGTGGTCATAGAAAGTGAGGCCCAGAAGTTGTGCTTATCTAGGCCCATCTAGGGAAGAGATTTACACAGTCCAAAGATTTAAGCTTTTTTTTTTTTTTGGTTTGTGCTCTGAAGAAGGTGACATCATATTATCAGAGGCTTCACTCATCTGGTTCTTATTAATTCTCATTCCATTTGGTAGCCATTATTCAATCATAATTTATTTTTCCATGTAAGATGGAGAAATAATTTAAGACTTCTAGAAAGTTACAGTTTACATTATAGTAATCAAGTGCTTGTTCTGGCATTGAATTGCACCTTTTAAGATTGATTTGTTAACACTGCTCCAATGACAGAGAATGAGGTCTAAAACTTGGGCAATTAAATCTTTGTGTATAAATTAAGAGTTTGCATGTTTGTCTTCTCTATCATCATGATTATGAGCTTTCAGAGGCCATGGACTGCATCTTATTTGTGCATTACCAGGGCCTCTCACAGTTCCAGCAAAAAGCAGGAACTTAAATGTTTGAATGAATAAAATGGACTCAATTGCCCACGAAGTCACCCTGTAGAGTGGAGCTTCCTGAAGAGAGGGTAAAAGATTCAAGAGAGACTTCAGAAGTGGGCTTGTGAAATGGAAGAAGTGGTAATTAGCATGAAAATGTGAGCTTCTGGTAGGATGTATGAATAGTGAGACTTGCCCTCTGGGTGGTTGCTAAGGATGACAAGTAAAATAGGCATCCCTGAAACTAACCAACCTTCCAGTTTGTTTGGTGTGGTGCTGTTTCTCTGTTGATGCAGTGGAAGCATAGCAGATATGGGAAGTGACATGACACTTGTTTCTAAGCTTAGTCAGCATCCTTTTGAATAGAATATCTGACCTTTGGGAGAGATGGTCCCCTGTAGATGAAGGATTTTTCCTGCCTGTTCACATCTTCCTACTAAATTCCTTTATGGCCCAGCCTCTGTCTTCTTCTATGATGTTTTCCTTCCAGCCTGCATAAGTCTCTGTCCATTCAACTCCTATTAGATGATATTTGTAACATTCATTTTAGCCTGTTAAATATTCTCTGTCACCCTGGCTGGTGTGGGTGAGTGGATTGAGTGCTGGTTTATGAGCTGAAGGGTTGCTGGTTTGATTCCCAATCAGAACACATGCTGGGTTGCTGACTGGGTCACCATTTGGGTGCGTGCAAGAGGCAAACACACATTGACATTTCTCTCCTCTATTTCTTCCCCTCTCTCTAAAAATTAAATAAATATTTCCTGTCAACTCTTCTGTACATATATATCAGTTAGATAATAAACTAGTTAATGTCCAGGTACCTAAGGACCACATTGGTTTCTTGTATCTTCTCACAGTTTACAAAATGGTGTCAATTAGGAATATAACTGATACTCAAAATGCTCTTTGAACTTTTTTTTTTTTTTTAGGACTGTAAAGAGATTAAAGGAAAGCGCTTTGCTTACTGGGAAAAAAAAAGAAAGCTGTCAGTGAGCAATGTCTCAGCAGAGGACAGAGGGAACTATTCGTGTAAAGCCAGACTGACTCATGCAGGAAAACAATACATGGTTTTACATAGAATTACTGTGAATGTCAGTAAGTATGTGTGTACTAATTGCAGAACTTCCTCTCAGCTCTGCCCTGTGTGAGACACTTTCTGACTTAAAAACAAATGATTCTTTATCTTGATTTTCCTGAAGTTTAGCAGACTCTCAAGCTTGTCATTAATAGAATCAGAAGGTAGAAAGAATGAGGCAAAAGGGCATGAGCCATTTAATTTCCTCATCTGAGAAAACAGAATACTTAAAACTCTTGGTCAACTGTAATAGAAAAAAACCCCACAAAACTCTGTGTTTATTTATGAAAATTGAGATCCTGTATGTAGAGTAGCTACTAGGGTGCCTGGCCAAGAATAGGTATTTAGTTAGTGGTGGATATTTTGTCATACCATGAGTCTACTTTTTTCATGACAAATGTTTTTTTGAAGGACTGCTCTGTGCCATGTTTTGGTTTGTTTGTTTGTTTTATGCTGTTATTACATTAAAGTAGTTGGAAATGTATTGTGATTCTAATGCAATGTCATATGAGTATGATTTCTTAGCAGAAAGTGTTGGACATGGAGCAATTATCCCTAAAATAACTTATCCAACAAACAATACAATTGAAGCACAACTTGGTGAGTAAAGTTATGAAAGCCAATGAAATCACTAAGGGCAAAAATAAATATGACCACATATCCGAGTGAATTTTTTGAATTTCAAGGATGAAGACAAATATTATACATATCCAGTTTCCAGCTTTGAATGTACCTGGGCTCATCAAATGAGTTATCAGAATAAAAAATCTAGAGAGCTAGATCCTTGGAAAGCTGTGGTATGAAAGGTTGGCAGTGAGCACTATGGGTCTAAATCAGAGATTTTCAACCAGTGTGTGTGCAAGAATTTTTAAAACATGCAATAGCTGACTATTGAATCAGGGGCACTTTTACTTGTCAAGAAAGAAAATGACAACAGCCAACACAGCAGCAATGGTCTAGTGTGAATGAATCAAAATTATATCTATTCATGTCAGATCAGCAAAAAATATATTTTCTAGTGTGTGGCAAAATTTTAGTAATCAGCTTATGTGTACCATGAGATGAAAAAGATTGAAATTGCTGGTCTAAATGATTACTGTAGATCTGTTTATGCAAAAGCAATTTGTTTATGCAAAATGTAAAAATAAGTCCTGAAAGTGATCATACATAATATAAAACTACTACTATAATGTTGGTCAAGAATTCTGAATTATATAGTCTTGCACTGGAAAATATATTTAAAAAGTAGGGATAGTTATCTTGTTACATTACTTATTTTACATAGTAAGGGGCCAGTAAACATTGCCTCAGTTTGTGATCTAAGGAGAGAAGGAGCTCAAATTATTTTTTAAATTTTAAAGGTAATCACTAGTAAAATAAAAACATGTTGAGTACTTTCTGAAGAAAAAAATGTAAATTAAACAAATTCTCAGGTTGAGTCAAATATTAAAATATGATTAAATGCTGTTCTCAAAAGATATAGGTCTAAAAATACATGACCTAAAAAATTAAATATAAATTCATAAGCATACTATGTCTTACAAAAATTAGCACAAAGAAATCAGATTGGCAACATTAATCTTTCAATCTGATATCTTTCAATGCCAAAAAATATATGACAAATTGAATTATTTGATACTAAATAAAATTACAATAACTCCCAAAATAAATATATATATATGTCAAATAGCAATGCGTCAGAATATTTGAAGCTAAAACTCTCATATATAAAAAAACAACACAATACAACAGTACAATTTTTTAAATTATAATGGGAGATTTTAACATACTGTGGATTTGACAAATTTTATAGTCAATTAAGGATCTAAAAGATTCTAGTAATAAGCCCTGGCAAGTAGCTCAGCTGGTTAGTGTCATCCCAATATGCCAAGGTTTTGGGTTCAATCCCTGGTCAGGGCACATACAAGAATCAACCAATGAATGCATAAATAAGTGGAACAACAAATTGATATTTCTCCCTCTCTCTTTTGCTACCTTTCTCTCTCTCTCTTTACAAGATAAAAGATCCTAGTAGTATGATATGAGTAATATATTAAAAAAATCACAATCATAAATAACTATGAAAAACTCAGAGTCCCAAAAGAGGAAAGTAAACAGACCATATGGTGCAATCACAATGTAGTAAGCCCAGAAATTTACAACTAAAGTTAAAATAATAAACTCCACAAAAATAAAATTAACTAATTTTAAAAATCAAACAACAACAAATATGTATTCTAATTATTTGTTTTGCTGGTTAGATTTAATTCAAAGCCATAGTTACAGATTATTTAGAAAATAATTGCAGTGAAATCATATCAAGCTTCATGGAATGTGAGCAAGGCTAAACTCTAAACAAGGTATAAATATCATCATTTTTAACAAGTGTAGAAGTAATTAAAATGCATAAACTAACCATTTAACACTATTTTTTAAAAAGCCACTGTGGAAAACAGTATGGAATTTCCTCAGAAAACTAAAAGTGGAATTGCCTTTTGATATCACTGCTGGGATTATACCCTGAGAATCCTGAATCACCATTCAAAAGAACCAATGCATCTCAATGTTCATAGCAGCACAATTTATAATTGTCAAGTACTGGAAACATCTTAAGTACCCAACAGTAAATGAGTGGACCAAAAAGCTGTGGTACATTTATGCAATGGAATACTACCCAGCAGAAAGAAGGAACTCCTACCCTTTGCAACAGCATGGATGGAACTGGAGAGTATTACACTAAGTGAAATAAGCCAGGTGGCAAAAGACAAATACCATATGATCTCACCTATTAGTGGAACCTAATGAACAAAACAAACGAATGAGCAAAATAGAATGAGAAACATGGAAACAAAGAACAAACTGACAGTGAACAGAGGGGAGTGGGAAGGGAAGAAGGGGAAGGGTCAAGTCAAGGAACCTTGACTAAAGGTTCCCAGTATAAAGGACCCACGGACATGGACAACAGGGTGAGAATTCAGTGTGGGAGGGAGGAGGGGGAGTGGGTAGGGCAAGGGAGAGCAATGGGGGAAAAATTGGGACAATTTTAATCGAACAACAACTTTTTTAAAAAGGCAACTAAATAACTCTATAGAAAAAAACAACAAAAGTTAAAAAATGAATTTATTAAACGACAAGTTCCACAATTGGTTCTGAGATAGAAGGGCTTGGGACAGGATGGTGGGGGTGAGGGGCATGGGAATAAAAAGAGAAGATAGAGAAACCTCCAGCAAATATAATCCCCCAAAAGTATAGGAACTCTGAAGAAAAAGAAATGAGAAAGCTTAGAAAGTAATAAGTGGAAAGCAGATGAAATCTCTTTTAAAGGATTTGTACCTACATGTTTTAGTAAAGGTTTTGTAAACTTTCAAGGAACTAATAATTTTCATAATAGAGGATATTTGTCTACATATCACGCATCATGTGATTTCTCTAGTGTATTTCATAAACACCTAGAAAAGATAGGTATTCCTGTTATTAATTCTCTTAATTAACTTTGTTTGCCCTTCCTGTCTTTGAAAACTCTAGCCAATGTGTTTAGACAATAAAGAGACAAGAGATGTAAGACTTGAAAGAGGAAGGTAAACATGTAATTATTTTAAATGATCTATCTATATCTACTTGGAAACTCTAAGAAAATTCTCTGAAAAACTATAATCACTAGCAATTTTTCACTAAGGTATTCCAATATAAAATACACTTTTAAAGCTAAAAGCATTTTTATATGCCTGAAATAATCATATAACTGGGGAAAATGACATAACTGGAGAAAGGGAAATATAGTCTTATACGTGATGTTGGTATAACTTGTTAAATTTGAAGTATATTTAGTTTATTCTTTACCTCATATCAGACACAAAATACATTTTTGATGATTTAAAGATATAGACAAAATTTATTTAATGTTAGAATGATGTATTTGAAACACAAAATCGGTGGAAGAATTCACAAAAAATCAAAATATTAGACTAGCATAAAAAATATAAACATCTGTGTAGAAGAAAACTGGTAAGGCTTCAAGGTCACATGTCCCTTGTTATCTCTGTCCAGTAAGGTACATGAACATTGATCTCAGGAGTATATTTTTGGTAATGAAAAGGCATTCTAGGCTAAAAAACAAGTTGTATTTGTTAACCAGGTCATTTCTGGTAGAATTTTTATTTAATTTTTGTGAATTTGATTTTTATAGGCTCTACCCTCATTGTAGACTGCAACATAACAGACACAAGGGATAATACAAATCTACGATGTTGGAGAGTCAGTAACACATTGGTGGATATTTACTACAAAGAGTCCAAACGAGTCCAAGAAGGAATTGAGTAGGTGTTTTTCTGGCTTCTCTGAAAGCTGGCAACCTTTTTTCCATTTAAGTGATTTGGTGTTAGTAAGGTTCTTTTAGCTGGTTCGCGCTGCCTCCTCATTACTGCTTTTGACTTTATCTTTCAAAGATCTCCTCAGTGTTATGTGGGAGCAGGCAACTGCTGCAAAGAAGTGTGAGATGCTCAGATTATCAATCCCTCCTAAATGGTAATTTGAGATAAAGCAAAGTATTGGCCTATATTCAACAAGATAAGCTTTTGTCAGCTGCTACTTAAAACTGATCACATTCCCTGTTAATCATATGGTGAACCATAGGCCTTCAGGGCTTAAGTTGCAAAACAGGTAGCAAAACAGGGATTATGCAGGGATGCATTATCATTAGTGGATAGAGTGTATGAACTCAGTTTATGATGATATGAATTGAGTGGTGTAAAACAAGACTCATTAAGTCAGAGGGCAGAACTTCTGTTGGGCCTTGCAGTGTAGCTAAGTCAGGATAAGCGGACAAGGAGAGGAGAACGTCCTTTAGGGCTGAAGGTAGTGTCTATGAGGTTGGACCCAAAAAACCCTGGAATTTATTTATAAAGAATTGTATTTATTCTTACATGTTTAAATTTCAGTCACTTCAAAGCACTCTTCATTTGATACAATACACCTACTGAGATTTTTTTTTTCCATGGCTCAAAACAGTTTTTGAACTTGTTGATTTTGGTGCCTTTTATCGTTTCCACTGTTTTTTGTTTCACTTTTTCCACATAGGCAAAACAGTTTTCTTTGAGGACTTTTTTTCATCTGGGGAAAGAAGTCACTCAGGGCAAGATTGGGTGAATAGGGAAAGTGGGACACAGGGGTCATGCCACTTTTGGTTAAAAACTGCCAAACACTCGGCATGGTGTGTGCAGGTGTGCTCCTAAATCACCCATCATGAAATGGGCAAATGAATTGAATGAGTCTCCAAAAATTTCCCTGAAGCTGAATGCAGCCTCTCGTATCGCCAGCTGGTGCACTGATACAGATGCAGATGGGTTCCTAGAACACTCACTTACTGTACTACAAGGGGTCTCCAGAACATTTGTGTCCCAGCTCCTTGTATAATTAACAGAACCATGCTTCCTTGTCACATTGTCCCAAAGATAATGCAAATTGGGAACTGCACAATATACACACCTCATTGAGACAGTGAAGTATTCATAGCATAAAATGATCACCTACAGTGTCTCTAGGAAAGAACTTTATTCTCCAGACTAAAGATTATAAAATATGTTGGGTACGATATGACTTGTGCATTAATGATTGGCTCTTTACTTTTACAGAACCCACACTTCTTTTCAGGAACATAATTTTTACACAGTGAACATAACCTTTCTAGAAGTGAAAATGGAAGATTATGACCATCCTTTCACATGCCATGCTGGTGTGTCTGCAGCATACTTTATTTTAAAGCCCCCAGGTAATGTTCCTGTGGGTTAAATACTTTTCAGAGTGCTCAAAATGATGTCAAGGAAAGATAAAAGATCTTACACGTTTGGTGTGAGACAGCAGAGTGGTAGTAAACCAACAAACTCACTACGAAATCCAGGGAAGAGCTAATGTCATGTCTGACAACACTCTTGCGATCTAGGGGGCGCTGCAACACGGTATGCTTTGAAAGTGTCCTATTAGGATACAATAAGGTCTTATGCATCAAAGTTCTTGAAAACAGAATTGTTCCTTTATTAAACCTCGTTACTCAATATTTATAATCATGTGCTTCTGATTTGTGCTTTAAGATTATTATAAATAATTTCATATGAAAATAAAATGTTTATATATATTTCATTCTTGTAAATTTGTAAAATTTTCTGTATAGGCTGAATTCTGATATTAGGCAAAAGGCCTTCAAACTTAATGTATATGCACAAATTGCTCTCTTAACCTTGTGCAGAGTATATTGAGTATCCATTGCAGGTAACAGAACCAGAGGGTGAATAGTGATGGATATGATCATAATCTGGAGAACAGCTTTAAATTCCTAATGTATCAGTGGAAGTGTTTGAAGCACCTTCTTTAATGTTGACATGTGACTTACCAAGACAGTTTTTCTTCCTTGATTCTATCATCTTTTTTTCTTAGCTACCTACCATGCAAGAGAGAGAGGGCTTGGTTTTGCCAGTATCTGTGAATAATCAGTTAAACATGTGTTTGCATGTATCCTACCTAAAGTCCTATCAGAAGTGTTTTTCTAGAACTCAACATAAAACATTAGTGGAGTAGGTGGTGTATGGAGCTATCAAATGTGCCTTTTCTCTTGCCAAGTTCCTGACCTCATGAGTGTCCATCACTTCCCTTCTGATAACAATGAATCGGGATATCTCCACAGTAGCTTGCAGCCCTGACCTCACTTTGACCTGGAAGCCAGGGTCACTCTGTCCCCAGCTGCTTTAATTGTGAGTGATCATGCAGCATCTCCTCTCGTCATATGGACCCGTGGGAAACCCTCTTAGGTTGTAACAGGTAGAAGAAACCTTAGGCTCATCAGCCACCACCATAAATTTTTCCTTCTTTCAAGGGCTTTCCCTTCATAGAAAATCATTTTTTATTATATTTCCCCCAATCACTCTGTGCATCTTCTCTCTCTCAGTGACACATCTGGGTCATTCTTGAGGTTCGATGATGAGTGCTGCTCTTTCTGCATTCTCATCCGTGATAATCTCCCTACTTGCATGGCTTCAATTGTCATTTCTGTGCAGGTGTGATTCCACATCTCCAACTATATTCTCCTTTCCCATGTGGCAGCCCCACACTTCCAGCTGCTTATTGGACTGATTTTGAAATTTGTATGAAAGAGAATTATAGTATGTTTTCTTTTATGTGTTGCTTCTTAGGTTTATGGGATTCATTGCTGCATCAGTGATGGAGCATGTAGCTATAGTTCATTTTTATTGCTGAATCTTATTCCATTGAATAACTAAATCACAATTTATCTATTCTACTATAAATGTGTCATTATTTGAGTTGTTTTCAGTTTGGAGCTATTCATAAATAATGCTGCTATGGAAATTCCTATATGTGTGAGCTGATATTCATGGATAAGCATTCCTCTATGATATATCATTAGGAGTACAATTAATTGCTACAGAGAGTACTCAGGGTCTCCTCAACCCCAGAGGAAAGAGAGGAGCTGACTATGGGAGGCCTTGCAGACTGCACAAGACCTAGAATGTTTATAATTGAAATCCGCCTCAACATAGAGGTTTGAGGTTTTTTGTTTAGTAATCTTGGCTGAAAATCACCAACATAGATTTTCATGTCAGTGTCGTCTTATAGATACTGTCTACCTGGAAGCACTGTGTTCACAAGTATTCTAAGGCAAAGTCCAGGCTCAGAAGAATGATTCTGTTATCATTTAACACCTGCCAATCATACAGGAAAGAGGAAGGGTAGTTTGTCTCCTTTGGTGTATGTCAGTAAAGAAACTTGTGCTTTCCATATCTATCTTTGCTTCTATCCATACTTTTTTCAAATTTCATATGCAATGTATTTTCAGACATGGTCATTTTATTTTGTTTTCCCTGAGTCTTATGAACATTGCCCTCTTAAATCCAAGACTCTTGTTGGTTTACTTGCGGCCAGAGGTAAGGGTATAGATGTTTCATTTGACTTCCTTATTTTTGTTAAAGATACATCCAGACTAAATCTTATTTAGTTTCTCTGAAGCAGGTTTACTAGAAAGCTGTTTGGATCAGGCATACCTCCTGTGAATTTCTTTTAATCACTACTTTCAGCTCATATCTCAGTTTAAGGCTGGTAGTAGTCACATGGACCCAAACACCATCCTTATAGTGTCTTCAACAAGCATCTGGTGTCTCAACAGTGAGTGTTCCACTATTTCAATTTCAAAGTTCATACTCTCTCTGAAATCACACATTCATTTTCAATTTCCATTCATCACCTTTTAGCTCATTTATAGAACTAAAGGTATCAACAGTCTTGAATGCAATGAATGACCAATTTGAGAATTTCAGGCCATCACTCCTGTCCACTTACCAGGAGCTTCTGAATCTCATAAATTTTGTGGGCATGGTCTTCTTATCATGACCATTTACAAAACCAAGACCCCTTGAGTGTACATTCAGGATTCCCAGGCATGGGTCCTCCCAAAAGGAGAGGTGGCATTGGTGTTCCAAGAGCTTGGAAAGGGCAAAGACACATGGAAAATAGGAGGGAAGGGAGACTCCATGTAAGAGTTAGAAACTAGAAGTTCAAACAAATAAGGCACCAGCATGCAAAGCAGATCCACCAAGCTGCTCTGAGACTTAATGGATTGATATATTTCTGGCACAAAATGTGCTTATATATGTTGTGCTTCATTGTGCCACTTATTTGAAACCATGCAGTAGTAGTTAGGGATGTCTTGGCCTCAAAATGCTTGCAACGTGGTGTAGCCTAGGGCAGGTTGTGATAAGCTCTTTAATGAATATTTTGGAAGTGAAAGTGCACTGAGAATTCAAGGAAAAGTGACCCTCCCCTTAAACATACCTTCTATTGAGGACTAGAGGGTCAGGAAGGGGTTCATGAAGAAAGTGGGTATTTGGTGGGTTCTAAGAATAAGGAGGAGTTTTCTTCCTCTCACTTCCTTCCCCTTTTTGAATTCTTTTTTTCCTAGAGCCTCATTCTTTGGCAGCACAGGTTGGGGTTGTGGTAAGGAAGAAAGCTGTGCTGTTCCTCTCATCAGATATGTAGGAAGGAGTGCATTTTTGCAGACTTGGAGTTCCAGAGGAACTGGCTCTGCTTTTGGTCATCATCTCCTGCCCACAACATTTCCCACAACTGCTCTGAAGTGTGCTCACAAAGCTGAGCAGGACACAAACCCCCTTCCTCAGACCCTGTCTCGCAGACAGGGACCCAGCCAGATTCTGTTGGCACAGGGAGGTTGAGGTGGCAGTTTGGCTCTTGGCCAGTCTTCTAGAGCCAACAGAGATCCAAGAGAGGCAACTGATGGCTCTTTATTTATGACATGAGTCCTGCTGCTCAATTTTGAGTAACTGGGAAAACAGTTACAATAACATAATCAAGAATGTGTGGCAGTACCACCTGGGGAACTTTCCCAACAATGTGCTAGGCTTCCCATCTGAGTGCTGATTAAGTAGGACTTGGTCATGTGTGTTTTGACAGCAGTTTTCATGAGATTGGAGCTATACAATATCTACTTCTGAGTACTAGGGTTCTGCAGAATTTCTCTCCTCAGGTTCCCAAGGGCACTTTGCTTTCTAACATTCATGGGTCAGACCAGATTATTTTACTCCCATACCTACTACTTAATTATAAAGACATATTTAAGCAGTATCCTCATTGACATCTAATGTATTTCCATTTGACATTTGTAATGTGATCTGTATAAGTGTATAATTGACATTTTGTAATATTATTATTTTATTTTACTGTCGTTTGCAGTGCCAGATTTTCTAGCATACTTGATAGGAGGGCTTCTGGCCTTTGCAGGTATGGCTGTGTTTGTTATGTGCATCTACAACATTTTTTGGATTGACATTGCACTTTGGTATCGAAGTGCCTTCCAATCTACTGGGACTATAGAAGGTAAGTGTAGGAAAACACTGAAAATTTCCTCATTATTTCTATTCACTCATTTGTATTACCATTGTAAATATACTTCACCATGTTTTACTTAGCTTGCCTTTTACGTTGTTGGCAAATTTAAAGGAAGGAAATCTCCCTGGAACTTTCCAGACTTCTGAGAAATGATTTCCTCAAGCCCACAAGCATTGTTTAGTCAAATGAGGCTTGCAGGCTGATTGTGACTGAGTGACAAAATCCTCCAGGTCCCACTGCAATAATTTTAGAATGGTTCTCACATCCTTGGGTATAAGCAAAAGAAGACAATTTTTCTTGAGAAAAGTGCTCTTCACCTGGGCGCATGCTCAGCACGTGGGTGCCTGGAAAGAACATGTGTTCCAGAGGGTAACCTGCTGCTTGTGGTTACAGCACTGATACTTAGTGCCTGAAAAAACTTAAGTTTCTAACTCTCAGGCTGGGGAGAGACAGACGTGAGTTTGAGTTGAAGTTCATCATTTACTCCCTGCGTGATCTTAGAAAGGTATTTATTTATTTTTTTCTCTTTCTTAGCTATGGAATGAAGAAAAGGAATGGAGGGAGGGAGACAGGAAACAGATCAGAGCCTGTGTCACACAGTGCTATGTGAGCAATTGAGGTGAAGTCCAAAAAAGCTCTGAGCAGGAACCTGGGAACCCCAGGGTTCCCTTGATGCCTGGAGGGCAAAGCAGATGCACCTGCTAGTTTACCTGGAGGTTTCAGTTTCACTGGGGGAGTCTGCATCCTGCTAGCACTATTGTACACAGAGCTGCCTCAGTGTGATCCTGAAACTCCAAGGAGAAAGTACTTTACATTAAAACCAGAAAAGCGGGCATTTATGCTGCTTGTCACCTACCAGACCCAATTAGCGGAGAAAGAGACTGAATCTTTATGGGTGCTGTATTTAGATGGCCATCGATCTGAGAAGTTTGTATCCTAACAGACTGTTTTACATTTCCTTTCAAGCTAGTCTTTTGTATAAGGGGGAAAAAGTGTAGGTAAGGGGTCTGCAATTTAAGGGAAAAAGTGTAGGTAAAGGATTTGGAATTCAGGAAAGAGGTTAATCAGATAAAAGCTGCAGTTTGGCAATTTTCCTAACATGCTTTCATCCACTGACTGGTGATTTTCTTTATCTGTGTCCTGTGTCCTGTCCTGGGTGATTTTCTCTGTGTCCTGGGCTGTGAATTATATCTCCCTGAAGCACAATGGTTCAGACACCACTTTGATTGCTTATGGTCTTTTCTGGAACACAAAGGTCAATCACTTGTGGCCTCCTGGAGTCAGAGTGGGCCTTTCTGCAGCCTCTGAAACAATAGATTTTTACACAAATTAACTAATAGCCTTATTAACTATTATCTTAAACTAAAATTCTCCAACATTTGAGCCCCCCCATCAACACCATTGTAATTTTAACTCTGTAACACACAAGGTGGGGCAAAAGTAGGTTTATGACATGAATTTATTCTTATGTTCATACAAACTTGTATTCTTATTTTCCATACAAACAACTGTAAACCTACTCTTGCTCAACCACATGTATTTGTCTCAGAATGGATATACTCTATTAAGGCCTTGAAAAAAGTAATGTCTGTTTTTAAGTACCCTAATTAGATGGAAAAATAAATAGAAGCCTGAAAATGAATCTGTACAGCTCACATGCTTGGAGATGCACACATTTATACCTTTCAAGTTCAGAGACTTGCAATGCTAACAAGAGCAGAAACATGAGGAATGTAGGTGTGGAGCATGTTTGAGTCCCTGTTACAGACAAGGGCATTGTTTACACTAAGTACCTGCATTGCATATTTTTACAAAAGGATTGTCAGAGTTGTTGCCTACATGTATGATAAAACACAGGTGGCCTAACCTGGGCTTGATTCTACAATAAATTTTAGAATTTAAACTTGGCACCCCTTGAGCAACAAAGAAAGCAATCTACTTTTCCTTTGGTGACAAAATTCAGCTGTGGAATTCCAGCTTTGGTGTCCAGCACAAGCTGAGGAGTCTCAGATGCTGGGGACAATCAGCTGGATGTGGGGTTTCTGAGACTGCAGAGGCCACTCCTTGTAAGCCTGCCTGTGACTGAGCTCAGCCTGCATCTGGTTGAGAAGAGATTTCAGTGAGCCACCACTTATCCTTTCTGACACGTAAATACGAATGGCTTGGCTGTTCTGTCTATTGACTGAAAGGGCACTTCATAGACTTAGGTGGTGTTCCCAGAATTCTGGCCCCGTGATGTTTGTCACTCCCTGACTCACTGCAGCTCCTGAGAGCATGAGTAATGAGTGGGTGGTGAAGTTGCCTCTTAGTGAGGTGAAGTTTAGCAGGAAGAGAAAAAAGGAATAGTGACTCACCCTGAGCTAGTGGGGCTGAGCAGAGGAGAGGCTCAGGGAACCCCACCCTGTGCTGAGCCTGAACCACAGGCCAAATTCAGAACCAGTGGGATGAGGATTTGGAAATAGGAACCTACAGTCAGTCAGTGGCCCTCTTTCCTCTTTTTTTTTTAAACCAGAAAAGTCTATGTGCACTTTATGATTAAATTTTCAACAGCTGAGTCTATGAGAATTATCCTGTAATACTCCTTGGAATGCTGGTTTTAACAGTGACTTAGTGATGATATTGGAAGATGAGTCCCAAATGCTGTCTCCAGCCTTGCCTTCCTGGAGGGTAATTTCTGGTTATTTGGGAACATGTGGAGTAATGGATAGCAAATACAGATGAGAAAGATGTCCTTCGTATGATAAAGTGTCATTCTTATGATAAAGTATTTATCCCAGAGATTAGTCAGGCTTTATAGGTGATTACTAGTTACACGTGTGTGACTCACAGTTTTGCTGAGTCATCAATAGGCCTAGCTAAAGCTCATAAGTTCTGTATATTCTCTGTTAAGTCTTGGAGATGCTTTATATGTCCTCCTGCCAGGTGTGCATATGCATACAAAAATATAAGGATCAATTTACAAATCTCCTCAAGTGATGTATATATGCCTCACCTTATTTCAAATAAATTTGTGGAGAAAGTTTATGTAGAGCAGAATAATTAAAAACAAAACAAAAATAGGTACAACGAACACAGGGAAACACAGGAAGAATGATAAAATAAAGCTGGGGTAGAATTCATGACAAATGTTGGTCAGGTTTTAAAGATGAGCTTGTTTTAGAAGCAAAAGC
The DNA here is from genome assembly GCA_004024845.1 of Tonatia bakeri. Taxonomy (NCBI): domain Eukaryota; kingdom Metazoa; phylum Chordata; class Mammalia; order Chiroptera; family Phyllostomidae; genus Tonatia; species Tonatia bakeri. The sequence goes on from PVIA01008652.1 coordinate 15,094, forward strand.
ACAAACTACTACAGGATTCATTACGTGCTGTTCCTAGAAACCATTCTGTTGCTCCTGAGAGCACATGGCCAGTTTGGGGACAATCTTAAGAAACATTTTTTTTCCCCTTCCACCTCCCCTCTGGTTACTGTCAGTTTGTTCTTAATTTCAATGTCTCTGGTTACATTTTGCTTGCTTGTGGAAAAGGGGGAAAGGTTTTTGAGAACATCTATAAAGGACACAAGGATAAAACTAAAGAGGGGTAGGATCAAGGGTTGGTATTGGGGATGGCTGGGGTCAGTGTGGGGAGTGATGGGGGGAAAATGAAGACAACTGTATTTGAACAACAATAAAAAAAGTAAAAAAAATAAATCCTTGGTTTTTGGACTTCAGAAAAAAAGAAACTTTTTTTTGTGTGTGATGAGTTCTAATTTTTAAAGGATGTGATGCAGTGAACCTTGTGTGCAAAAACATTTCCAAGATCAATGTAATAGATTTTGTGTGGCTTTTCTTCTAGTGTCTTCTGTGCATGCTAGCGCTATAGCACCAAACTTCATGCTATTCAGTAAAAGCACTTACACAAAGGCAAAAAAATTGCCTAATTTTTCCACTGGTCCACTTGGATCAGTTTTAAAATTTAGCAATATCGTATCGGGAGAAAGTAGGGAATTGAATAATTTTTATGCAATCTTTCATAAGCTCACCTACACCTAGGCATATTATTTTCAAATTACAGAAAAGCAGAGATAAGGAAAAAATTCCAAAAGAAGCTAGAGGTAAAGAAAAATCACCTACCTATAGAGAACGAAAGTATAAATTATGCTTGACTTCTCAGAAAGCATCAAGCAAGAAGAGAGTGGAGTGAAATATTTTAATTATTAAAAGCATGAAATGCTTAACAAGTCAGCCAACTGGGCATGCTGAAGCAAAAAGGACATTATGGTAGAAACTCAGATTTTTACTTTATTAATGTAAGAAAAATTTGATAGGAATAATTCCATGAGCTTATGCCGTTCCTTTTTCAGATGGGAAGCTCTACGATGCATACGTCTTATACCCCAAGCTTCAACAAGAAAGCCGGAGCTATATTGTAGACACACTGGTTCTGAAAGTTCTGCCTGAGGTGCTGGAAAGGCAGTGTGGATATCAGTTATTTATATTCGGCAGGGATGAGTTTCTTGGACAAGGTATGTTATAAGTGAGGTAGAAAAACAAGTGAATTTTAAAAAGTAAAGGAAACTTTCTCTTCTTTCACTTTACAAATGGTAGATTCTGCTTGCCTTCTCCACAAAACCGCAAGAAGTCTTTCACCTCTCCAGTCCTTAGCATTTGAGCTGAGGAGGTTAGAACCAAGTTCCCTTCCCGCACCAAATTTACCCCTGCAACAGGATAACTGGGATCCTGGTTGAAATAATGTGACTATCATTTTAAACAAGATACAGTTAACCCCTTTCATGTAAACAGGTGGTAGATAACATAGCCTTGGTCAAGAGACTGAAAGTGGTCACTTGCCCTGATGTCTTTGAGACTAACTGCTGAGTATTTTCTGTCAGTTTGAATATGTAAATCAGTTCATGTTTACAGCTGATTTCCTAAACTTCAATACCCTAGTCTTCCCCCACTTAAATAAAATAGGTATTTACTTCTCATTTAATGATAGTGTAATTTTGGGCAGTGTAGTTAATATCTCTGACCCTCAGTTGTCTCATCTGTCAAATGGGGATAGGAATGTTTCCCTGACTTGTTTGAGAGAAATAAATGAGTTTAAATCTGAACAGGGACCAGGTTGGAGCTCAGTACATATTAGACACTCAATGGATGAATGTTTTTCCCTTTGAAGGCTCTAGAGTCAATGGCTAAAATTTGTAATAAACATCCTTTTCCAGTCACCAGGAAACCAAAATGACCACTTTATGCATTTGGTAGTGGCTTATTCTGGGTTGCTTTAAAAAATTTCTAACTACTTTGGATTAATAGGCAACTCATACCCACAGTGAGACCATGCTGCTTTCTCAGTCCAGATCTTTTCAAGTTGTGAAATCATCCTCTATGAGGAAATGATAATTTAGTTCAGTGCTTGTTATAAACATGTGGAAGAGCTCTGATTTCATAACCATATCAATATTCACTCATTCACTTATTCAACAAATACTTATTGAGTACCTGCTATGTTCTCAATAATTTTCAGATAGTTTTCTAGGCTCTAGAAATAGAGCCTAGAATTATTAAAATAAGCCAAAGAGAAAAAATTCTGCTCTTGCAGAAGCAGTTGTCTATCTTAAGTGTAAGAAGGATATAAAACTTGGTCTTTATTTTTTTTAAAAAAGACCAAGTTTTATTTATATCTGGATATTTCAAGAACTTTTGCTTACCTGCCCCCAGAAATCATCAGGGCATGTTATTTGGGTTCTAGTTAGTGCTATAAATTCTGGTCATTTAATTGTTTGTCTCTCACACATCCTCAACTGGGAGCCTGGCCCACAACCCAAACATGTGTCCCCATAGGGAATTGAACCAGTGACCTTTCAGTTTGCAAGCTGACACTCAATCTTCTGATCCACACCAGCCAGGACTAAATTCTGGTCATTTAAATAGCTATAAAGCATAAGGGGAAAACATGAATAAAGATTAATATGACATTTAAGCTAACTACATTTTTCTTATCCTTTAAAAGTCTATTTATTTAAAAAAATATGTTTATCATCTTCTACCAGACCTTCAGCTAAGTCTGGGGATATAAAACTAGACATGATAGTTCCTGTTATGAGCAGTTAATGGTTTGTCGGTGGAGCCAGTGGGCTGAGGAAAGTGAGTACCAACAACTAACTATCAAAATACGTGATTCATGAGCATAAAGGACCAATTTTTAAGAGAAAGTAAGGGAGTTTTCACAGAGATGACAAATGTTAAAAAAAAAAACCCTCATGTTGCCTTGGCTGGTGTGGTTCAGTTGGTTGGAGTGTCATCTTGTAGACTGAAATGTTGTGGGTTTGAATCCCAATCAGGGCACATACCCAGGTTGCAGGTTTGATCCCCAATAAGGGCACATATGAGAAGGCAACCAATCGATGTTTCTCTCTCTCTGTTCCTCTCTCTCTAAAAGCAACAAAAAAATATCCTCAGGTAAGGAAAAAGTAAAAACTTCTTGTCAATCAGTTCCTAAGTCATGTTTATTTTTAAGTTCCTTTTTAACATCCATTTCTAATGTTCTCAAGAGCGTTAAGATCTGAGTTGTTTCAATCATGAGATCTTCTGTTCCTTCTTTCTCTATTTACAGCTGTGGCCAGTGTCATTGATGAAAGCATTAAGCTCTGCAGGAGACTGATCATCATCATAGTTCCTGAGTTGCTGGGCTTTGACCTATTAAAGAACATGTCAGAAGAACAAATTACTATCTACAATGCTCTCATTCAGGATGGGATGAAGGTCATTTTAATTGAAGTGGAGAAAGTCAAAAACTATACAGTTATGCCAGAGTCAATCCAGTACATCAAACAGAAGCATGGGTCTGTCCATTGGAGTGGAGACTTCACAGAGGAGTCACTGTGTGCAAAGACCAAGTTCTGGAAAAAAGTGAGATATTGTATGCCACCCAAAAGGTTTCCACCATCTTCTCATACCTAGCTGCTGAAGCACACTCTCTGTGACCTCACAGCTGACAACTGATGTGCCAACACAGAGTTATTCACCCTGTGATGCAGGTTGTCTGCGTGAAGTGGCTCACATTTGGACAAGAGGCACTGCATTCAGGCCATCTGCTTGAAGCTTGTCATTGTGTACCTGTGTGAAAAACTGTGCTTGTTTGCTTATTTTGATCAGTCATACTTTAGAAAAATATATCAGCTCTAAAGAAGGCCCTCATTAACTTAATTGCTCAGAACACTTTTGAATATTTGCTGAACATAGACTAGCATTAGCATTTGAGCCTGTAAGGAATAGGACACAGGGAATTTCAGAGTTCAATTCAGATGTCAGGAAGTTGGCACATGGTGTGGTACCTGTAGGGCCAGAGATGGGAGCCTGAGTAGTCAGAGGATGGCAGGAAGGGAGTCTGTGGGCTTGGAGAGGGCTGGCAAGGATAATGGCAGTTTTTGTACCTGACCAGTGTCCACAGGACCCTAGTACTCAGCGGAAACTTACTGTGTCTATGAGCCTTTCTCACTCCTCTATTGTAAATAAATAACCATGACCACAGTCTTAGCAGGTTTAGACTGGAAATGAGTCAGAGATCATCTAGACAAGTGGAACCAACAATGGCGACACTGGAATTGCGCATTAATCTCACTCCTGGTGGGTTCCATGCTTTGAAAAACTTTATCTTTCAAACCCAAGTAACTTATAATTCACTTATTTTTCAAGCTGGTCTATGTCAGCCACAATTCTGAGCAACATGTGACAGACATGGTTATCAACCCGAGATGATGTCATTATAGTCCAAGTAAAACAAAGTAATCTTTCAGCTAGTCAGTGCACCTTGATCACAAGTTAATTTATGATTTAACAAGTCTCAAAGATTTTGTTACTAAAAATTAGCTGTAAACTCTTGTCACAACTTTCAAAGACCCTAATCTGAAGAGTAGATATAGTCCAATGCTCCTTCTGTGGTTGACAGCACTAAGCCTTAAAACGTGGCCTGCTAAGATAAAAAATTAATATTCTGGAATTGGTGGCATTTTTACATACCTACAGTGAACTATCAGAAAGAGAAACAAATAAAACAATCCCACTTATAATTGCAACAAAAAACATAAGATACCCAGAAATAAATTTAACCAAGGAGGTAAAAGATCTATACTTAGAAAATTATAAGATACTGAAAGAAAGAAAAGGAAAAAGATACAAATAAGTGGAAGCATATACTGTGTTCAGGGGTAGGAAGAATTAACATTATTAAAATTTCCATACTATCCAAAGCAATCTGCATATTCAACACAATTTTTATCAAAATACTAATAATGTGTTTCATAAACCTAGAACAAATATTTCAAAAATTTATATAGAACCACAAAAGACCCCAAATACTACTCAAAGCAATCAATAGATTTGATGAAATTCCTATTATAATACCAATGGCATATTTCAAGATATAGAACAAGTATTCCTAAGATTTTTACGGAACCCCAAAAGACCCAAATAGCCTCAGCAATCTTGAGAAAGAAGAACAAAGTTGGAAGTGTCAGAATACCTGATATCAAACTATACTACCAGGCCATTATAATCACAATAGACTGGAACTGGCATAAGAACAGGCATATAGATCAATGGAACAGAACGAAGAGCCCAGAAATAAATCCGTGACTTTATGGTCAATCAATATTTGACAAAGGAGTCATGAGCAGACAATGGAGTACAGATGGTCTCTTTAAGTGGCATTGAGAAAATTGGACAGGGACATGCAAAAAAAATGTAAGTAGACTACCAACATACACCATACAAAAGAATAAACTCAAAATGGATAAAAGACTTAACTGTAAGTCACAAAGCCATAAAAATCCTAGAAGAAAACATAGGCAGTAAAATTTCAGACATCTCTTGTAGCAAAATTTTTACCTGTGTCTTCTAGGGCAAGGGAAAGAAAGGAAAAAATAAATAAATGGGACTACATCAAATTTAAAAGCTTTTGCACAGCTAAAGAAACCATCAACAAAATGAAAAGGGAGCCTACTAAATGAGAAAACAAATTTGCCAATGACACATCTGATAAGGTGTTAATTAAAAAAATATATAAAGAACTTATAGAACTCAATAGCAGGAAAACAAACAACCCAATTTAAAAAATGGGCAAAGGACTTGAATAGACACTTCTCCAAAGAGGATGTACAGTGCCCAATAAACATATGAAAAGGTGCTCAACACCACTAACCATCAGAGAGACGCAAATTAAAACCACAATGAGATATCACCTCACATCTGCCAAAATGGCTACCATCAATAAATCAACAGACAACAAGTGCTGGCGAGGACGTGGAGAAAAGGGATCTCTAGTGCACTGTTGGTGAGAATGCAGGCTGGTACAGCCACTGTGGAAAACAGCATGCAGTTTCCTCAAAAAATTAAAAATGAAACTGCCTTTTGACCCAGCAATTCCACTTCTGGGAATATATCCTAAGAATACCAAAACACCAACTTGAAAGAATATATGCTCCCCCATGTTCAATGCAACATTATTTTCAATAGCCAAGACTTGAAACAGCCCAAGTGCCCATTAGTAGATGAATGGATAAAAGAAGCTGTGGTATTCTGCAATAGAATACTACAGAACAATAAGAAACTCTTACCTTTTGTGACAGCATGGATGGACCTGAGGATTATTACTCTTAGGTGAAATAAGTCAGTCTGAAAAAGACAAATACCATATGATCTTACTTATATGTGGAATGTGATGAACAAAATAAACTGACAAACGAAACAGAAACAGAGGCATGGGTACATGGAACAGACTGATGGCTGTTAGAAGGGAGGGGGCAGAGTGGGTCTGGATGAAAGAAGGAAAAAGGATTAGCCAAAGAATGTGCATGCATAACCCATTGACACAGACAACAGTGTGATGATGGCCAGAGGAAAGGGGACGGGGGGTTAGGGCCAGGGGAAGGTGGGCAAAGGGAGGGAAAATGGAGCCACCTGTAATCATGTAAACAATAAAAATAAAGTAAATAAATAAAATAGAAATTGTTTAAAAATCTTATTTTTCAATTACAGTTTATGTTCAATCTTCTTTTGTGTTTGAAAAATGTTTAAATGTCCCCAAAGAGCCTCAGAAACCTTGAGGAGGAAGAACAAAGTTGTTGGAGGTATCATGCTACCTGATATCAAACTATACTATAAGGCTGTAGTAATCAAAACAGCATGGTGCTGGCATAAAAACAAGCATTAGATCAATAAAATAGATTAGGGAGCCTAGAAATCAACCCAAGACTTTATGGTCAATTAATATTTGACAAAAGAGTCAAGAACATATAGCTGGGGTAGACAGTTCATTCAATAAATGGTGTTGGGAAAATTGGACAGCTACATGCAAAAAAAGAAAGAAAGAAAGAAAAAGAAAAAAAGAAACTAGACCACCTCCTTATATGATACACAAGAATAAACTCAAAATACATTAAAGAATAAAATGTAAGACTTGAAACCATAGAAATCCTAGAAGAATACATAGGCAATAAAATCTCAGACATTTCTGGTACTATTATTTTTCTGATATATCTCCTCTAGCAAGGGAAGCAGCAACAACAATAAACAAACAAATAGGCCTATATCAAACTAAAATGTTATTGCACAGCAAAGAAAACCATCAACAAAATGAAAAGACAACCCACTGAATGGGAGAACATATTTGTCACTGATACATCTGATACATTCAAAATTTATAAAGAGCTTCTAAAATTAACAACAACCTTCCCTCACCCCCAAACAATCCAATTTAAAGATGAACAAAGAACCTGAATAGACACTTTTCCAAAAAGATCTATAGATGGCCAACAGACATATGAAAAGATGCTCAGCATCAATAATTATCATAAAAATGCAAATGAAAATCACAACAGCATATCACCTCATATCTGTCAGAATGGTTATAATCAATAAATCAACAAACAAGTCAATGAGGTTGTGGACAAAAAAGAGCCCTCATGCACTGTTGGTGGGAATGCAGATTGGTGCAGCCACTGTGAAAACAGTATGGATATACCTCAAAAAGTTAAAAATGAAACTGCCTTATGACCCAAGTAGTCTACTTCTGGGAATAAATCTGAAGATACCCAAAACACTGATTTGAAAGAATACATGCATTCCTATGTTCATTGCAGCATTATTTACAACATCCAAGATATGGATGTGGTCTAAGTGCCCATCTGTAGATGAGTGGATAAAAAAGCTGTGGTATATTTACATGATGGAATACTACTCAACCAGAAAAAGGAAATGTTACCTTTTGGGACAGCACAGATGGGCCTAGTGAGTATTATGCTAAGTGAAATAAGTCAGTCTGAAAAAGACAAATACCGTATGATCGCATTTATATGTGAAATGTAATGAACAAAGTAAACAAACAAAAAAGTGATAGACTCAGAGAGAGAACACACTGACAGCTGTCAGAGGGAAGGAGGATTAGGGGGCTGAGTGAAAAAAGTGAAGGAATTAAGCAAAAGAAAAATTGGCCTGCTGTAGTCAGAATGTTCATGTCCCACCAAATTCACGTGTTGGAATCCTAACACACAACATCACAGTATTATTTGTTGGGCTCTTTGGGAGGTGATGAGGTCACAAGGGAGGAGCCCTTATGAATAGAGTTAGTGCTTTTATAAAAGAGCCCTGGAGAGCTTCCTTGCCCCTTCTGCCATGTGAGGACACAGTGAGAAATCTGCTCCCAAGAAGAGGGCTGTCACCTGATCATGCTGATAGCTTAATTGCAGACCTCCAGCCTTCAGAAATGTGAGAAATACATTTCAGTTCTTTGTAGGCTACCCGGTCTATGGTATCTTGTTTTAGCAGTCTAAACAGAGTAGAGCATGACCCTAATAGTGGGGCCTGGAAGGGCATCTGCTCGTGGGTGGGACAGGAGATGAAGGCAGGGCCTAGGGGAGTGGGAGGGGTGAAGTGGAAGAACAGTGGAGGGAAAAGCTGGATGTATTATGGGGAACAGGTTCAGGTAGTTGTGGTGGACCCTTCCTCACAGGCTATGGATGGTTTGCAGTGTCTGGTGGGATGTTAAATGATAAGAAGCACATTTTGGACTTTAAGACTTTATGTTATACAAAGCAGAGTTGCACATTCTGTAACACTTCTCATTGATTCTATTAATTTTAGAGATGAGCCTTTCACATTGCTCAGTGGTTCAAGTAGGAATGACAATAAAAATGTTTTATTATATAAAAAGAGAATTTATGTTGCAAGGTGACTTAGTGTTGCATATTTGTTTTCCTTCCTTTGCAGGTCCTAACTTGACATCTAGCCACTTTTTATTTTATTTAATATTTGCTCTTTATTTTTTTTAAATAGTGGTAAAATACATTTAACACAAAGTTTATCATCTGAACTATTTCCAAGGGTGCAGTTCGGTGGCATCAACACATTCACATTGTTGTACAACAGTCAGCACCATCTATGTCTAGAGCTTTACACCTTCCCATGCTGGAACTCTGTCCTCATTAAACACTAATGCTCCATTTCCCTCTCCCCCCAGCTCTTAGCAATGTCCTACCTTTTGTGTCTATGAATCTGACTACTCTGTGTACCTCATATAGGTGGAATCCTACAGTGTTTGTCCTTTTTTGACTGGCTTATTTCATTTAGCATAATATCCTCAAGGTTAATCCATACTATTTGCTTTTTGTTTCATTATTCTCGCCTAGTGCTCCCCTCTCTTTTTCCTCTCTCTCCCCCACCCCTTAAAGGGTGCAGTGAGAAGGATATAGAAGTACTCTTATTTTACTACGAGGGCAAGGGCCAACCCCAGAAGTAATGAGCTCATTAGGGTTCTTCTCAATAGTTGTTTGTAAATTCTTTGCATCTTGATTTATCTCTCCAATGTGGGGATCATAATTCCTCATGGAAAATGAGTCAATTTAAGTAAAATGAGCTGTTACTCATGGTGGACCCAAGAGCAAAATGCTGGCCACTGGTGTGACCCTCAGCCCCACTCCAGCTTTTCTTCTCTGGTTAGTGTCTGGAGGCTGTCTGTAGTGCAGGGCCTCCCAGGCTCTGAGGCTCTGGGAAGTCTGAATGGCACTTTGCCCTTCCCTTCATCTTCTTTATGGAGGGCGAAGGGATAACAAACAAACACACCAACAATCAAAAAGGAATCCACAGGAGTATACCACTAGATGGTTTGGATGTCAAGTTGAAGGGTTTCTTGTCTTTCTCAAGAGGCTGCTTGGTGCCCACCTTCCACCTCCCTTCACCACAGAAGAAAGTGGGATACAGAGAGATGAGTGCTCTCGCACACCCAGCCGACACCTGCTATGCTAACACATATGCTGAAGCATGCTTGTTTTCCTCTGTCTCCTTTTCCCGCATGGGGTGGGGTGGGATGCGGTAGGATTGCAGACACCCAGTGGAGCTCTGTTACAGAGGAGAGCTGGGTGGGTGAGAGCTGGAGGGTCATCACCAGGGGCCAAGGGGGCTGAGTCCCATGTGCAGCCTGTGCTGCATGGTGTATCCTTTCCTTCTCTGTCCACAGTGAAAGATTAAGCCATAACTATTGGAAATATCAGAAGGCCATGAAGTATTTTCATTTTCAATTTTGTAATGTAAATCACAAATTTGTTTGGCACTCATGTAAAAATGACCATTTTTAAAATCAATCTAGAAAACAAAATCCTGTTTCTACTATAACCGAGTAACTAATTTGTCACTATTCTTATAATTATACCTTAATTACACTACCCTGGGAAGTGGTGTCAATTGAAACACTGTGTGAGGCCCAACCTATGATTATAGCAATAAAAAGTGTGAGGATGAGGTGCAGTAACTTGCCTTTCACTTACTCAGTGGATGTGTTATTTCTAAATCTCAGTCACTGACATTTCCTGTTTCATTTGATTTATTTATGTTGTCCCTTAACTTACCTTGAGATCTCTAGGGACTGAAGGTTTACATCATGATGATGTTGTCATTTCCACAGACCCTCTGACCCTCATCTCTCCATATATCCCTCCCTTCTCTTTCTTGTTATCAGCAGCATTTACTTGCCATTCCCCTAACTACCACAGTTTCTACCAACACTCCAGTTAGCATCTTTCTGGAAAATAAAAACATTGGGCAGGGGCTAGATGATTTTCAATCCATTTGCCAAGTGTGGCCAGGTTGCAGACACATGTTTTTATTCTTTCTCCATCTCAGGCTGAGCCATGTACAAGACAGACCAGGGCAGCTGAATTTAGATTCCCAGGTTTTAGCTGAAGTTCTGACATTCATCCCAATGGCTTTCTATTCTTTAAACTACAAGCTACAGGTTTAAATACATTTTACATTGCAAGTGAGTATATACATACACAGGGTGAATAAAAAAAGTGTTCTATATTATTTTTTCTATTTTATTTTATTCCAGTGCTGCCCAATTTCTCAATGTTGGTAACAGCCCCACCAACTTGTTTAATGGCAAACTTATGTGTTTCTCAAACAATTTGAAAAACACAGCCCCAACTTCAGAAACTGCTGGTCACTTATTCATAATATTTTATTTTCTTCAATCAACATAGCCTTTTCAGGAACTTATAACTCTTCTTTTATTATTTAACTTTGGAGCCAATTAATTTTGTTTCTCATTTTAAGTGACCACAGGGCAGCAGAAGTCTTCCCAAGAGCAGTTTTAAATGAACATGATTTCCTGTTGACATGAAAAGATAACATCAAGAGGAAAAGAAAATAGCCCAGGCTGGTGTGGCTCAGTGGACTGAGTGCCATCCTGTGAACCAAAGAGTCACCAGTTTGACTCTCAGTCAAGGCACATGCCTGGGCTGCAGGCCAGGTCCTTTTCCCAGTATGGAGTGTGTGAGAGGCAATCACACATTGATGTTTCTATTCCTCTCTTTCTCTCTTGCTTTCCTATCTATCTATAAATAAATAAATAAATAAATAAATAAATAAATAAAGGGGAAAAAAGCATTTCCTCTCATGACACACAGGAGAAACTGAAGTCCAATCCTTAACTTGGCAAAAAGTAAAGACAGTGCCACCCACGGTGCTATCGCACTCTCTGTTGGGCACTGAGGTCATACTCTCCATCCTGTTCCTTTACTCTCTCTGCTTGCCAGGCCCTGAAGCTGTAAACCACCTTAAGCAGAGAATGGATCTTTACAGGTGCACCTGTAAGTGTACACACCTCACTTCTCCAGGGTCTCCAACGTAAGGTCAAGAATATTTTTCTTCTTCTTAGGCTGTGGGAAAGGTTGAGATAGTGCCATTTTCTAAGTTTGTCACTGTGTTCCCAATCCTTGCTTTAAAGACCCCAGTCATTTGTCCTAGAGTTGTGAGTGGGGACCAGAAAATCCTACTTCTTATGTACGCACAAGACAGGACTGTAGATGGAGTGGTTCCAAAAAGAGGTGGCCCTGATGTCAGGCTCCCTAGACTCCAATCACAACTTACCACCTGCTAATTGAGGAGGCTTGTTAAACTGGTGATTTCTTCACTCCTCAGGCAAGTCACAAACTCTGTGCCTTTGTTTCTTTATTTGTAAAAAGAGGATAGATAATAAAAGTATTATTGACCCCAAGAAGAAATGTATCTGCCAAGAGGGACTGCTTGTGGTTAATTGGGCCCATATTATAATGGGAGTCTAGCAGGCATTGCTAACAGAGGTCTCTCACACAGGCTGCCTGCCTTTCAGGGAAAAAGCTGTATGCTGAACCTTGTGTCTGCTGTACTCTGCTTCTGCTGTTTGAGTCAGCCCTTACAGAGGAGTTCCTGGAATCTGTGTGCTCTAATGGACTAAGACCTGTCCTGTCAATCAGAGCTGTGCACCTATACCCTCGCTTGTATCTATACAATCACAGTCAGTATAGATGCAGTAAGGATTTCCCAAAGTCACATTTTTATATTAAAAAACAGATCAGGAGGAATACTTCTAAATGAGACATCTTGAAACATTTAACTATAGTAAAAATTAAAAACTTTTTTGCTCTAAAAGGCAATATAGCCCTGACTGGTGTGGCTTGGTTGAGCATTGTCCTGCAAAGCAAAAGGTCACCAGTTCAATTCCTGGTCAGGGCATATCCCTGAGTTTTGGGTTTGATCCCTGGTCAGGGCGTGTATCAGAGGCTACTGATCAATGTTTCTCTCCCATGATGATGTTTTCTCTCTCTCTTTCTCTCTCTCTCCTCCTCTCCCTTTCTCTAAAAACAAATACATAAAATATTTTTAAAAATTAAAGGCAATATAAATACAAAATACAGACCACTGAAGAAAAGAAGACACTTGCACATAACAGAATAAATACTTGAAATATGTAAAGAACTTCTAAATACAAGAAGAAAAAGACAACAGATTGAAAAATGTACAAATAATATAAATAACACCAACATAGTACAGGAAACCACATGATCTAGACGCATAGGAAAGCTCATTCTTACTAGTAATGAGGGATATGTCACTAATCAACAATGCCCTTATATTGTTTTATGTCCATCGGATGAGCAAGCTTTATAGTATCTGACAATGTTGGTGAGGTCCCCAGGCAATGGAAACTATCCCTTTCTCCTGATAATACTGCAAATTGGTAAAATCACTGTAGAGAGTATTTGGCAATAGCTGACAACATGAACAATGCTCATAGCTGTCCTAGGTGTAGCCTAAAGAAATTCTTGCCTATGTGAAAAAGGACATGTGCAAGAATACTTATTGACACATTGTTTGCAACAGTGAAAATTCAAAAGCAAAAAATATATATCCAAGGATAAGAGACAGACAAGCTGTGGTATATCCTCCAAATCAACTATATTTGCAGTTTAAAAAGAATGAATTTGTACTATATGTATTAACAAGGGTAAAAATAAAAGCAATAACAATGACAAGTTTCTGAAGAATACACACATTTATACTAGTTATCATAGTAAAAATACAATAACATGCAAAATAGTACTGTATATTATCAATGCATATGCACAAATGTCGCACAAGTTATGAACAAATGGTTACCTTGGGAAAAAGACAGCAAAATGAGCCTGTGTGGGCCATGTGGTGGAACCTAGTTGTGTCAATAAGTATTTCACTTATTAGAAAAGAAAAATTAGAGAAAGAGGAAAAGACCTGAAGCAAATGTTGCAAACTGTAGTTTGGGGAACATGTGTGGTAGGTGCATGTGGGTCTAATACATCATTTTCTGTATTTTTTTTTACATACACGAAACATTTTTTTTTTAATTAAACCAAATTTAAATGGGTACAGAGTTTCAGTTGGGAAAGGTTAACCAGTACTGGAAATGATGGTGCTGATGTTTGCACAACAATGTGAATATACTCAGTGGCACAGAACAATAACTTAAAATGGTAAATTGTATATGTATATTTTACCATAATAAAAACCTTAAAATTGGTTTCATTCTGTGCCCTTAAATTTCAATACTATGTTGATGAGACAAAACAAGGGGGGATCTTAGTTGTGTGTTTATGTCTACAGGATTAATGTTTCGTTGAACATTCATTATATGCCAGGCATTTACAATACAAATCTTAACACTACCCTTCTGAGGCACATTTTGCAGATGCGTAAGTCAAACTTCAGAGAGTTTAAATACCTTTATCAAATACACAATACAATTTGAACCCAGGTTTAGATGACTCCGAGGTTTAATACACCATGATGCCTCTAGGTGGTAGCTTTCTACCTGCTTTAGCTTATCCCCAGTTAGGTTTTTGGTGGAATTACACTTTGGGTGTCATCCATACATTCTCTTGCCATTCATTTTATTCCATTATACTTGTAAAATTCCTTGTTCTATGCATTCGGATCCTGTGGTCCATGGCCCGGGCTTGGTCAATCCTAGCACTTTATGGTCTGTATACAATTTGAAGATAGTCTTTGACCCAGGATAAATCTTTCAAGATTCTTTTCAGCTATAGTAAATGGAGACATGGTCTGTCCCTACCCATAGAATAGATTTTCCAGTAGCAGTTTTCCTTTTCACAAGCATAGAAATCAAGAAAGAATCATGCTTCAAATGAAGAGCTATAGAAATAAACACAATCAGAGGAGGAAGTGAGAGCTGGAAAGAGCAAGCAAAACCTATGACATAGTTAGAGACCCTGGATCCTGCTGTGCTTGAATTTCTTAGAATTCTCAAGGTCAGCAGTTAAATACTCCTTTTTTTTTCCCTACAGTTGGGTTACTTTTTTTCTCTCTATTTGTTTGTTTTGCAACTGAAAGAATGATGACACATGAGATCTGTCTGGAAAAAGTTCAACCGTTGTAAATATAACTAGAACAGTTTGTGCAACATTGATGTAATCTGGCAGCTAAGGAGAAAGGACTCACGTGTGCATATGTGAACAATGACAACTTCACTGTACTAGTCAGTGGGGGGCGGTAGACACCATTGAGTGATGTGTACAATGTGGCTGTCACATTCAAAATAACTGAGCAAGTAGAGCAACAAATCTGCATCAAATTTTGCATTAAGCTTAAACATTCCTCTGTGGCAACTATTGGGATGATTCAGAAGGCCATAGTTATGGGCAACTGGTGGTTGGCAGCTTCATCATGACAATGTGCCCACTCACACATCATATCTCATGCAGAGTTTTTTGACAAAACATCAAATCACCTAGGTGACTCAGCCTTCTACAGCCCAGATTTGGTGCCCTGCTATTTCTGGCTTTTCCCAAAACTAAAATCACCTTTGAAAAGGAGGAGATTTCAGGCTGTCTATGATTCAGGAAAATGTGACAGGGCAGCTGATGGCAATTAGGAGAACTGTGTAAGGTCCCAAGATGCTACTCTGAAGGGGACTGAGGTGTCATCGTCCTATGTGCAATGTTTCTTGTATCTTCTTCAATAAATGTCTCTATTTTTCATATTACATGGCTGAAAACTTTCTGGACAGATCTCATTTGTATAAGCCTCCTCAGAGTTTTCATCTTGCCCTTCAGACTGTCTTTCTTATTGATATTAACCATAAGGAGTGAAAATTTTTCTTCAGAAAATGTAAAAGAGATAAAAGAGATATATTGGGTTTGGGGCCCCTATGATGAATGTGTTTTGATTTAAACTATGAAATGGCCCAATGGCTGAGGAGTAATTTTTTTGTGTATCTATTTGATGTAACCAAGCCAAATATTGGGTTGACCAAAAAGTTCATTCATATTTTTTTTTCCTGTCAAATAAAAGACACATTTTTCATTTTCACCAACAACTTTATTGACGTGGATATTTTGAATATGTTGACCATCTCCTGCTCTTGGCTTCTAGTGGGTAGGGGCCAGGGGGCTTGGTAAACATCTTCCAATGCATAAGAGCCCTACAGCAAAGAATTATTTGGGCAAAATGTCAATAGTACCAAGAAACTTCACAAATCACTTTTGACACATTCAATTAGTCACAGTACCTTCTCCACACACTGTACAAATCTTTCCTTTTGTGTTTCAGTTGCATTTTTACCTTTCTTAAAATAATAAAGCCTAATATGCTGAAAACATTGCATATTTTCTTCCATCTTCAATATTAAAATGGCTGCACAAAATTCACCAATTTTGATAAGTTTTTTAATGTATTCTTTTTTTTAATTTTTTAAAAGATTTTATTTATTTATTTTTAGAGAGGGAAGGGAGAGGGAGAGAGAGAGAAACATCAATGTGCTGTTGCTGGGGACATGGCCTGCAACCTAGGCATGTGCCCTGACTGGGAATCGAACCTGCGATGCCTGGTTCGCAGCCCGTGCTCAATCCACTGAGCTACACCAGCCAGGGCAGTTTTTTAATGTATTCTGATAAGACAGCTGTCACAATACAATCTAACAAAATTGCTTTGAATGAAGTTAAAGACAACTAAGCACTATTAGAGCCATTATATGAAAAAACTAAATGAACTTTGTGGCCAACCCAATAAATGCTTTTGAGAATAGGTATGATGAAATTAAAGTTGAACCAGTAATGGAGTGCTTTCTTAACCTTCCCTCCTTTCTGCCTCTCCCCACAGGTCTTAGGAATAAATGACTGAATGAGGGCTGATCCTTGTTTCCAATATAGCAGCTGGAATCAGATAGGCTAGTTATCAACAGGTTTTTTTGAGGAGTCAAATGGGCTAGTGAGGCAGAACACACCAAGGCAAGGAATGGAACATGTGGGTTGTGGAAACATAAAAAATTCTGCTGATAATATGCTCTTGTTTCTTCTGGCCAGGAAACCTTGATTTGCTTACCACCTGACCACCATTACCATGTGTGAATTCACATGTGAAAAGGCAAGGTTGTTTACTCCTAGTTGTTCCTCAATAGGAAACTTGATGTTTTTAACTACCTTGGCTGAGCTCATTAATAAGATACCTTCCTTCAAAAAAAAAAAAAAGGAAAACAAAACATAAAACTGACAAGAAAATATTGTATAAGGAGAAAGAAGGATCGTAAGGTGCTCAATGGGGGAATTCAAAAGGAAATCATTCTGAAAGGTCAGAAAGAGATTTGGATCACTGATGCTACAGATAAGCAGAACAGGCAGGGGCTACAGAGTAGTTTGAACAATAAAACAAACAAAAATTGAGTGAAGGCCACTGTGGGAATCCATTCTGCCTTTGAGATCTCAAAAGAGGGCCTACTTATAAAGACTTTAAACATCTCTGTACTTTAAGATTTTTTATGCCTATTTTCAAACAGACTCTTAACATCTTACTGAAGAACAGAACTATAAATATCCTTAGTTATATAACCAAATTGTACTTAAAAGGTATTTTGAATTGAGATCAATACACTTGTTTTGAGTCTAAAGTCTGAAAGGGAGCAGAATATATCATCCCAAATATGTCTATTTGGCATAGGATTATTTTGAAATATTTATTTTAGTAAGATTTTATTTATTTTTAGAGAGATGGGAAGGAAGGGAGAAAAAGAAGGAGAGAAACATCAGCTGGTTTCCTCTCACATGCCCCCAACTTGGGACCTGGCCCACAACCCAGGCATGTACCCTGCCTGGGAATGGAACTGGAAACACTTTGGGTTCACAGGATGACACTCAATCCACTAAGCCATACCAGCCAGGGCTGAAGTGACTATTTTTAAGAAATAGCCAACACAGGAGAAGCTCTGATAGAAGTATAGAAGTTACTTTTTGGTAAGGGATATTTATATTTATAAAGAAGTTTCCTTTCGTAATTCTCCCTCTATATCAGGAAGAAAAGGATGACGCTAAGTCACAAGAAACTCTTATCAATGGAGAAGTCCCCAACTTAACTCTGCATAACAACCTTATCCTATTTAATCTGCTTTTTTTCTCATAACTTTTGATAACGGGCCTCCCTTCCCCTCCAACATCCTTTTTTTTTAGCTAGAGATGAAATTTATGGTGGTGTTTGGGCCATTTTAGGAAAATTTACTCAGTTTTCCTGGATCTCCTTCAAGTATACATGAGGTACACATGTTATTAAACTTCTGTTTCTTCTTTTCTTGTTAACCTGTTTTCTATTACAAGTTGCAGGGGAGGTCTTACCTACAGAACCTAGAAGTGCAGAGAACAAATTATTTTTTCTCACCTATAGGTTTAATACATGAGTAAGATGCAGATCTTGAAAATATCCCAATTTAAAAAATCAAAGTAATTTTAGCATAAAATAAAATACATCTTCCTAGGACTACTGGGCAAGATGGAGACATAGGTAGACACACTGTGCCTCCTCAAATAACCAAAAGAAGGACAACAACAGATTTAAAAACAAAAACAACCAGAACTGCCAGAAAATTGAACTGTATGGAAATCTGACAACCAAGGAGTTAAAGAAGAAACATTCATCCAGACCACTAGGAGGGGCAGAGTTGGGCAGCTGGGTGAGAAGACTCCTGGCAAGGCAGCAGCCGGAGGACTAGGTGAGGTGGAACATTGTGTGTAAGATCACTAGGTGGTTCCACATTTGAGTGCAGATAAACCAGGAAAGAGAACTGCGGAGTGAGACAGACCACACAAGCCAGGGTTCCAGTGTGGGGAAATAAAGCCTCAAAACCTCTGACTGAAAAACCTGTGAGGGTTGAGGGGGTGGGAGAAACTCCCAGCCTCACAGGAAAGTTCATTGGAGAGACTAACAGGGTCCTAGAATGTACTCAAACCCACCCACCTAGGAATCAGCACCAGAAGGGCCCAATTTGCTTGTGGGTAGTGGCAGGAGTGACCGAAAGCCAGCGGAAAGGACAGCAAGTGCCATTGTTTCTTCTCTGACCCCTCCTCCACATACAGTGCCCAATGCAGTGATGTTGGTTGTCTCACCCTTGAGAACAACTAAGCCTCCACCTCTTACTACTTAACATGTACAACAAGACAAAAAAAATGGCACAAATGAAAGAACAGATCAAAACTCCAGAAAAATATAACTAAGTGATAAAGAGATAGTTAACCTATCAGATGCGGAGTTCAAAACACTGGTAATCAGGATGCTCACAGAATTGGTTGAGTATGGTCGCAAAATAGAGGAAAAAATGAAAAGTGAAATGAAGGAAATGTACAGGGAACCAAGAGTGAAGGGATAGAAACTGGGACTCAAATCAACAGTTTGGAACAAAAGGAAAAAAATAAACATTCAACTGGACCAGAATGAAGAAACAAGAATTCAAAAATATGAGGAGTGGCTTAGGAACCTCCAGGGCATCTTTAAATGTTCCAACATCCAAATCATAGGGGTGCCAGAAGGAGAAGAGGAAGAGCAAGAAATTGAAAACTTATTTGAACAAATAATGAAGGACAACTTCCCCAATCTGGCAAAGGAAATAAACTTCCAGGAAGTCAAGGAAGTTCAGAGAGTCCCAAAGAAGTTGGACCCAAGGAGGAACACACCAGGGCACATCATAATTACATTACCCAAGATTAAACACAAGGAAAGAATCTTAAAAGCAGCAAGACAAAAAGAAGACAGTTACTTACCAAGAAATGCCCATAAGACTGTCAGCTGATTTCTCAAAAGAGACCTTGCAGGCAAGAAGAGCCTGAAAAGAAGTATTCCAAGTCTTGAAAGGAAAAGACCCACATCCAACATTATTCTATTCAGCAAAGCTATCATTTAGAATGGAAGGGCAGATAAAGTGCTTCTCAGACAAGGTCAAGTTAAAGGAGTTCATCATCACCAAGCCCTTAATGTATGAAATGTTTAAGGGACTTATCTAAGAAAAAGAAGACAAAAAATATGAACAGTAAAATGACAACAAACTGATAGTTATTAACAACTGAACCTTAAAAAAACAGAAACAAAAACAAACTAAGCAAACAACTAGAACAGGAACAGAATCATAGAAATGGAGATTACATGGAGGCTTATCAACAGGGGAGTTGGAGGGAGAGAGAGGGGAAAGGGTACTGGGAATACATAGGAGAAATGGTAGGTAGAAAATAGACAGGGGGAGGTTAAGAATAGTATAGGAAATGTAGAAGCCAAAGAAATTATATGTACGACTCATGGACATGAACTAAAAGGAGGGAATGCTGGTGGGAGGCGGTATGCAGGGTGGAAGGGAATAAAAGGGGGAAAATGGGACAATTGTAATAGCATAATTAATAAAATATATTTTTTAAAAAGAAAAGAACACAGGAACACATAAAAAATGCATCTCCCTCCTCCAGTGAAATACCATCTTCAATCTAGGTTTTATTAATTTTCTTACTTACACAGAATGTTACGGTGACTTAGGAAGAGTAGTAGGATGGGGTATAAGCAGTCAGGGAGAACTTTCTGGAAAATGTGACTACTGAGCAAGCTGGAGTCAGATAGAGATGGTGAGTGGGGATCAGAGTTTCAAGTGAGAGGCAGTGATGTGAGGAAAGAAACATGAAATTCTGGGAAGTCATTGGAGACCCAGAGGTAGTTTGGTTTAGCCAAGGCATGAAGTCTAGAATGAGAGTGGGGCTGAGAGACAGGTGTGTGTGTGAAGGGTCATTGAAAGGAGAGACAAGAGGAGTATGAGAGCCTTGAGCAGGGTACAGATTGAGACTCAAGGTTTTAATTAATTAATTAATTAATTAATTTTAAAAACATTCTATTTATTTATTTTTAGAGAGAAGGGAAGAGGGAGAAAGAGGAAGAGAGAAAGGACTCAGGATTTTATATCTGTGTTATGTTTTAAAAGATTTTTTTACCTATAAATATTTGAATAAAATTTTGAAAATGCCAAAAAAGCACACTATAGGAGACCATTCTGCATGGTGTGGGCCCAGCTCCCACTCAGAGATGCACAGGACCCATGCCAACAGATAGGTTCTCCCGTGGGGAATCAGACCTGCACTGTACCTGGACTGCTATGAGACTTGCTTTTGCTAAAACTCTCTCACCCTGAATTGAGGCAGCAAACGTTTACTGCAAAGTAACTTCCTAATATCCATGCTGAACCTTCCAAGGACGAGTGTAACCGTAACCAGTTCAACCACTTTTCCCTTTGCATTTGCAAACATCCCTCTTCTGTGATGGGATTAGCAGCAGCATCTCCTTTGTTTTCTGTAAAAGGTAACCACCTAAAGTGACCCTGTGCATACATAGTAAATGAGGACCATTAGTAATGTGCTGAGAAAAACAATAAAGGTTGGTCAAGGCAAGGGCTGAGGATTTTTCTCCTTTGAGAGAAAAGCCATCCGTCCCTTTTCCTCCACCAGACTTGGTAGTCCGTGTGAATTTTTTGTGTCTCATTCACAATGTGGCGGACCCCATTAGCTGGGGTCCACATCAGCACACAGAAAAATATTCACAATTCTAGTATATGGATGTAAATACTGTTTATATTTTTATGCTTTATAATATGTTTTAAAATCTGGAAATACAGACCACTCCTTATTCTTAAACTCCTTTCAACACTTTCTTGACTCTTCTTGTTTACTCATTAGATTTTTGAGATTCCACAAGTTTCTAGAGGCATTTTGATTTGAATTTCTTTGGTTTTCTACATTAATTTTACAATACTATGTCTCTTTAAAAACATGTATTAGCTCTCAGTATCTCCTTAAGTAATTTAATAATTTTTCTCTTATAGATTTTTGCCTAAACCTCTGAAGAGTTGCTTCTCAGGAATTGTTTTTTGTTGTTGTTCCTGGGATTATAATTAAGTTCTTTCCCCTCAATTTTTAAAATAGTTCTTGGCTAGTAGTGTACTGTTAATTTTTGTATTTTTATTTTATAACTGGCCAATTGCTATTAGTTTTAGTATTTTTTAGAAAAGTCAATTAATTTTCTATATAGATGATCATAACTGAAAATAATAACCTGCTTTTTCTTCCCATCTTTATGGTACTTATTTATTTTTTCTCATCTAATGTTTAAAATGTCTAGAATTTTGTTTAATAATAAGAATGAGAATAGGTATGTCTCTATGGTTTTACCTTTAGCTATGATGCTGGCTATTGTAGTAAAAGTTTAAAAATTATTTCAAGTTTAAAATACTTCTAATTAAATTATCTTCCAGGCCTGCTCCAGGGTAAACAAAGTCAGTATGGATCCCTCACCCAGATATCTTGGGAACTAAAATAAGCTGTGCTCTCATAGCTTTGAGCCCAGTCAGATAAACTGTATTCCCATAACACTGAGTGTGCCCACATGCCCAGAATCATGCTGTGTTACACAATATTCCAGCACCCCACCGGCTTTGTGTGCATTTAGTATACAAGAGACTAGAGAGCTTCCTGCTGTGTGACACACAGCGACACACAGGGGAATGCATGGCTGGCAGTGTGTATGGATCACCCACCCTTGAATAAAGGCATGTCAAGCATTCCCATGGCTCTGTGCATGTTCTCCTATCTGCTGGAGTCCCAGAACCTGTCTGGCCTTGAAAGGTCACAACAAAATTGGCACTGTGGAAGGATTTGTCACAGAACAGTATGGACCTGACACCTCAGGAGGGGGGCCTGGATGGGTGGCCAGTCACCAGCACATAGTATTTGGTGACTGGACTCCTGGTGGCTTGGCCTTCATCCCCAGGATTGGCCCTATGTTAGTGGTGCACCTGACAAGATAGAGAAGGCCCTGTGGGATATTGGGGAGACCCTAGAGAAGTTCAGCACCCTGTGGCCATGAGGGCGATAGGCTGTGTGTTTCTTTCAGCTTTGAGAGCTGAGATGGAGACTGCCTTTCCTGACCTGACACAGTGAAGCTCCAAGAGCCCCAAGAGGGAGTGGTCCACACCCTAGTGAAACACTTCCAAATGATAGAGCAGCAGAAATCCCCTTCCCTAATCTTAGTAAAAGATTCAAGGGGAAAAGGTGGGGGGAAATGGAACTGAGTTCCCTGTGGGCCTGCCTAACAGTGGTACAGATGATGAAAGCACAGCAGCTTATGGCACCTTGGGGGGGAATCTGGATCTGGGCATCCTGGGGCCCTCTTCCACTCCCCTGCCCCACATAGTTGTGGAGCACAATTGCAGAGAGTGACTGGGCTGGAGGACTGCTCTTGGGACCTGGAAAGCTCTGCTCCGCACTGATGAGAAGAGGTGGGACTCCTATGGGCAAGTGGTGTGTGCTGCTGCTCCTTTGTGCCAAGGCTGTGTGTGTGGAGCCAAGAACTGGGGCGGCATTTGAGGAGGCAGTGCCACTGTGGGTGCTTGGCCTGGGGGTGGTGGGGCTGCTGGCGCAGGCAGCACTATATTGGGAAGCATGGGGCTTGTGTTTCTGGTGGTCAAGGTGCTGCTGGCCGCTGTGAGCAGACTTGGTATGCTGGCTCTGACCCTGGTGCCTAGCTGCCTGGCTGTGCTGTTCACTTTGCCCATGGACTTGCCAGTCTGATAGCTCCTGTGAGAGAGCATGCTGGAGCTTGTATGAACAGAGAAGCAGGCAGTGACAATGGAGTGGGCTGGGTGGCTGGAGCCACAGAGACAGTGGGGCAGAGGGGCAGAAGAGGCAATGGGGCAGAGGAGAGGCCCAAGGGGATGAAGCAGCAAAAAGAAGAGACAATGTCTTAAGTTTCCTCTGCTTTGCTAAGTGAAATAAGCCAGGCCGTGAAAGAAAAATACCATATGATTTTCACCTATTAGTGCAACCTAATCAACAAAACAAACAAGCAAGCAAAATAGAAACAGAGACATTGAAATTAAGAACAAACTGACAGTACCAGAGGAGAGATGGGAGGAGATAATGGGGGAAGAGGGGAAGGGGTTGTCAGGAACATGTATAAAGGACAAACGGACAAAGCCAAAGGTGGGTAGGATTGAAGGTGGGACGTGAAGATGGCTGAGTCGGGGTAATGGTGGAGGGAAAATGGAGACAACTGTACTTGAATAACAACAAACAACAAACAACAACAACAACACCCTTGTGTGGTTGCGAGCTGAACAACAGTTCCTGCGGCCCCAGAAGAATGAGGCTGGAGATGAAGGAAGAAACCTGGCAGTGTGCCCCAAGAGGCCTGTCCGGTGTGCCTAAAGGACCACATGGCTGTGCTAATCTCCTGAGAAGAGGGAGGAAATATCCTTTGAAAATTTAAATATGGGAAAGGGCCCAGGAACCCATTTACAGGAGACAGGCAGGGACCAGAAAAGGTAAAGGCTATGTGGCTCTCCCTGGGTATTGGGTGACTGTCCCCCTGTGAGTATACTGTTTAGGTGTCCCCCATTCCTGAGTGCATCCTTGGCACCTTGTGGGGGGCCCATTAAGGCTCTTTGTTGGGATGTGCCGAGCATCCCCTTCTTGGTCAGAGTAACCGGTGGGAAGAACTGCGATCCTGTGGTTCATGGCTGCCAGTAAAGTGCTGCCCCTGACTATTTCCACAGATAGTTAGACAGTATACCAAGGGCTAACATTGTGAATCTCTACATGACATGCAGATAAATGGATGGTTATGTAGAGCCCATTATGAGGCAGGCCTGTGGCAAAACCTATGGGAATTAGGCCACCAGAAACAAATCACTGTATATCCTGCAAGCTATGGCTGCCACCCCTACCCTGAGGGGCTGGACAAAATGCTTATAGACTGTCCTCTGGACTCTAAATGAGAGGAGTCAGAGAGGGGTGCCCAGCTCCAGTGGAAGCTACTCCAACTGGACTGCTGCTCCAATTCAGCTGCAGGTACAGATTAAGAATGCTTTGCTGAAACCAAGCATGGGAAAACAAGGAAATATTCTCTTGCCTGCACCTGAGGGCCTGGAGAGAGGGCAAACAGCAGCTTGGATGTGGTTTTGAAAAATAAAAGCCTCCCACATGCATTGGGTAGCTCTTGCTGCCCCTTGGGTATAAAGGGTGGAGAGAACCTTGCAAATGGTGCCCTGCATGATAGGGACATGGCCCCCAATCTTAAAGGTGACATATCCAGGGCCAGAAGACCATGAAATGCTTCTCCATGGCACCTTTGTGATTTCCTTATGGCCCATTATGAGTTCACTATTGTTGCAAGTAGATGCTGAACCCCCAGTTGAGGCACTAGATATGGTATTTGTACCCAGGAAGGCCCCCTCTGCCAGTCACTGTCTTATTGACTGAGCAGAAACTTGCCTGTATATTGCTTGAGGGTCGTAATTTGCTCTTATTGATGCCTATAACAGCTCTGTCTTTTTGCCCCTGGGGTACAGAATAACTCCTTAGTGGACTGGGTTTATACCTATGCCTCAGTGGCTAACCAATCAACATGGGACTGCACCAAAATCTTCCTGGGCATGTCGGTTGGCTTCCCATGATGCATCTCTCCTGCTTCGATCTCAAATTGGACTTGGATATAAAACCAGTGGAACAGTGAACATCCCTGTGGAATGTGGCCTGGACTGACATCTACACTGGGACAAAGCAGCGGTATGACTGGCGCCGGCCATCAGGTGGCTACTCCATATGGGATGGCTTGGGGTGGCTTATAGCTGAAGCTGTGAAGCTGGCTGGACCAGCTCCCTTTTGCATTGAGAACCCTGAAGGACAAGTCCAGGTGGGCTGGACTCTGAAAGGTCTGTGTCAGACTCAGACTCCAGAGCATTTCTGGGAGGCGTGGAACTATGTGTGGGCTGCAGTTCCCACTGGAGCCCTCTGGGTGTGTGGTTCATATGGGTGGCCTTAATTGGACTGGCTAGAAATTGGACTGGTGTTGTACTTAGGGATGGCCCTATTTACCTGCTTGAGTTCAGAAACTCTTGTAGTCCGGCCAACAATTTGGAAAGCTTTTA
This sequence comes from Tonatia bakeri, assembly GCA_004024845.1. Taxonomy (NCBI): domain Eukaryota; kingdom Metazoa; phylum Chordata; class Mammalia; order Chiroptera; family Phyllostomidae; genus Tonatia; species Tonatia bakeri. Next base: position 40,811 of record PVIA01008652.1, read on the forward strand.
AAGTGCAAGACTGGGTCAAGTGTACTCCCTGGTGGTATTACCCATTAGCTATTTTTTTTTCTCCTCAAGCTGTGTCTACAGTCATTGAGACTGAAATAATTGCTTTGGCTTTGCAGACTGCTCATGCATTGAATATAACATGTGATTCCTTAAGCCTCTTAAATGAGGAAGTAGCCTTGGAAAATTGTATGGTCTTAGATATGCTTACTGCATCCCAAGGTGGAGTGTATGATCTAGTAGTGGCTGAATCCTGTGTATGTCTCCCTGATGTCCTTCACAATATAAGTCAAGCCTTATGGGCATTAGCTGCTGATACCTGTGCCATTGAAAGCCTGACAGGTGATCTCTTGCAGGAAAGGCAGGTATCCCTAACAACTGAGTGGCATTGGGTTCTTGCTGTCTTGGGCGGTGGCACTTGTGTTTTGGTTGCTTGTTGCTGTCGTCTATACTGTTGTTGTGGTTTATGGGTGAGGGGTTCTGCCCTTCTCACCAAGGGACCTTTGTGGGAGATGCCTTCGAGTAGATCATGTGGTGAGGAACCAGAAAGGTTACATTGTAGGGTAAACATAGCTAGTCTGTGTCCCTCACCCAGATGTCTGGGGAACTAAGACAAGCTATGTTCTCATAGCCTTGAGCTCAGTCAGATAAACTGTATTCCCATAACATTGAGTGTGCCTGCACACCTGGAATCATGCTATATTACACAATATTTTGGCACCCTGCTGGCTTTGAGTGCATTTAGTATTTAAGGGACTGGGGGCTTCCCACTGTGTGACAAGCAGAAACATGCAGCGGATGCGTGGCTCACAGTGTGTGTGGATCACCCACCCTTGAATAAAGGCATGTCAAGCAATCGCATGGCTCCACATATTTTCTTCTGTCTGCCCGAATCCCAGAACCTTTTCGACCTTGAAAGGTCACAACATACCTGCTTTACTAAAAGTTTGTATCAGAAAGTACATTGAAATTTATCATATGAGTCTTTGGCACTCACATTTAAAAAAGCCAACTCCTTTTCCTGATAGTCTAGCTGCTGTCTAATGTGACCCCATTGTACCTCATTTTGATAAAAGTTCCAGTTTAGAATTTGCTTGTTCCAGTAATAGTAAGTTTTAATGATCTGGGTTCAACTCCTAACTTGGTGACCTTAAGAATACTGCCTGGAACAAGAGAATTTCCATTTGTTTTCTGTCTGGAAGATATAATGTCCGGGGCCATGTTTGGGGATAAAAATAAGATCCTGGAACACTATAGGTGCTCATACTACAGCTGTCGCTGCTGCTGCTGTTGCTACCAGCTGCTGACACACACACCTTCTCTAATCTGTGCCTGCACTCAGGTCCCCATCACTGGTGCTTTCCCCACTGCCTGGGTGCGCTCTCCTGCAAAACAGAGTTCTGATGTACAACTGTGTTTCTCAGGTGTGTACACATGAGGGTATGCATGTGGTGTGATTGTACTCCAAGGCACATTTGGCAATGTCTGGAGATATTTTTTTGTTGCCACAAGTGAAGGGATTTGGGCAGCTACTTTAGTGAGTAGATGTCAGTGTTGCTGCTGAATGCCCTAAAATGTATAAAGCCAGCACCCCCAAGACACAACTAAGAAACCCTGCTCGAGGTGGAGAGGCCTAGAGTTGCACAGAACCACCTGGGGAATTTCTTCTAGGTGTGGCCACCTCATGACTCTGATATGCCCTATGGAAATAGGGCAGAATAAATCAGAAGTTTTAGCATAACTATCCTGGAGCAGGGTCACCTCATGTCCCACATGAAGCTGCTCTGTTTTCTCCAGTTAATACTGGCTGATTTCTCCTTTGGCCTAATTGTATCCACATGCAGAATAGCTTTCAGAATTGTCACTGTTCTTTGGTTATCTACTAGGTGAAGGTTGAGTGAAATGAGAAGGTTGCCTGCAGTGTGAGAAGCTCCAGGAAAGTGGCCCCACCCTCTACCCCATTTCTGTATTCTAAGCCCATTAACATGAGATGCCCTGTCTGGTGCCTCTCCCAGCAATGCAGAGGAGCTCATTTACAGAGTTACTCAAGGAATGATTAACAGTAAAGAAAGAATGCTTATCACCTCACTGGTGGGAGTGAGAAGGTGGTTCAGACAGGCAATTCAGACTTTCAAAACCGCAGCTGATGTATCTCCTGAGAGTAGCACATAGAGCAAAAGAACCTTTTGTTTTCCTTTCTCAGAATGTTTCCTTTCTCAGAAAAAAGAGGTGCTACAATTACTTTTTCTTGTAAAGTGGTAACTGGAAGCAACCATTGGTTGCAATTGCTAATTGAGCTGATCTCTAAAAGACATCAAATTTAGGCACAGTTCCTCAGTTTCTCCACTCATCCCCTCCAAACACATACACACACAATTACTTTTCTTCATGTGTTTAAGTCTTGAGCAATGATGCCACACAATTCTTCTTAAATGAAATATAAAATAATTGCAAAATCCAGTTGTGTCCTACTGCTATTCCCTAAAGATTCTTAAAACCACAAGTTATCGTATTTTGCTGCTACCAGGAAGTATTTTAATTTGCAAGTACACATTTTCCACAAAAATGCAGTTACTTGACTTACATGATCAGAGTTGATTTTTGTTTAAAAATATATTTTTGTGTCTTGACACAAACGTACTTTTGTAAAAATAAACTTCATTTATTTTGAAAATACAAATTTATGCACAGTTCATCTATATGAATCCATACTCTTTTTTTACTTTCTTTAAGAATAGACCTAAAACATACAAGTTTTAACATGAACATTTGACTACGAATTGATTTTATTTTTATTTTTTAAGTAGTTTTTTATTTTTATTTTTTTTAAGATTTTATTTATTTTTAGAGAGAGGGGAAGGGAGGGGCAAAGAGAGGGAGAGACATATCAACGTGTGGTTGTCTCTCACATGCCCTTACTGGGGACCTGGCCTGCAACCCAGGCATATACCCTATCTGGGAATCAAACCAGCAACCTTTTGGTTTGCAGGTTGGTGCTCAACCCACTGAGCCATGCCAGCCAGGGCTGAATTGATTTTCTAAGAATGATTTATCCAAGGAATGAAAGAAAGATGAGCATTCCTCCTGCTCTATTTTCTTAAATAGTCTGCAGGCTTAGAATGAGATTTCAGATATAAGTACCTAATACCACCAATTGTTTTATAAATAATTAAGGATAAATAATTACTACTTAAAGTCCACCTAAAATCTAAATTCATCATTTTTTTTTCTTAATTTTTTTGATACATTTTCATTTGTCTTCTTCCCATGGGTCAACATAAGCAAGTTATTTACCATCTCTGGCCCTTAGATTCCTCAAACATAGAATGTGGTATTTAGGCCACAAATGTGGTTTTGAAACCTGGCTGCACAGAAGAATCACCTGGGTGGCTTAATGAAACACATAATGCCCTCCCCCACCCCCATCTTCACCCTCACCCCCACCCTCAAATGATTCCAGTGATAATCAGGTGTGGACCCTTGCGGTCAATTATCTGTTAGATTATTATCAGCTTTAAAATTCTGTGATTTGATGACATTCATTTTGGTGAGGGTGGTGAAATGGCAAATCATTGGTCTCAAATGGGGTGGTTAGGTTGGCACCATGCTTCTCAGGGCCAATTTAGTTATGGATGTCAAAAGCCTTAAACCTAACCTGTTACTCAGCAGTTCTATTTCTAGGCATTTGTTCTTAAGAGAAAGTATATGCTGCACCAAATATTTAGTTATGAGGATGTTCACTTCAGTATTATATAAAATAGGGAAAAATGAAAAACAACCTAAATGGATATGTTTAAATAAATTATAGTATAACCATCCAGTGGAATACTATGTAGACACTGAATATCATAATTTTATAAAACATATTTTTATCATTGGAAAATCCTCATGAGTTGCTAAGTTTAAAAGTAAGTAATACAATAATATCATTTTTGGGTAACTAATATATATGTGTGTGTGTGTATATATATATATATATATATATATATATATATGATGACATTCATAAGGTTTAGAGCAAAATGGTGACAGTGATTATCTCTGGGTGGAGGGATTAGGAATAATTTTGATTACTCTTTTTTTACATATCTGTATTTTTAAATTTACCTATGGCTATTGTGTATAATTGCTTTAATTTAAAAGTTATTTTAAAAATCATTCTCTAATCTGGCTCCCGTAGGATATACATGTCTGCTCCTCTAGCCTTTTGTTTTCCAAATTGAACTCTGATAGGTTTTAGCTACAAATTCAGCTTTGCCAGGACTTGTGAGCTCAAAGCAGCAAGCATTAGTTGACTACACTCTGCATCTTGCTGTCAGATCACCAAAAAAGGAATGGAGGAGATAGAGCTTTAATCAAAAGCACAATCCAAAACAGAGTGACATAAGCGCTTGGTAAATGTGTTGCCAGGATATGGGACTGACTGAAGAGAGAGTTCCAAGCTGGGAGGGATGCACAGACCAAGACGTGCTCCCAGACCAAGGGGTGCTCCCAGGTGGACAATGGGAGGACAAACTGTTTCAGAGATGATGAAGCATATGCACTGGATTGTTCAAGAACATGGCATATTTGAGAGAAATAGAACATTTGGATCTGAGTGACAAGTAGGGCAAAGACTATACATATATTGGAGAAGAAATCTGGGAAACTTTGAGTCCTTACTAATTGTACCTTTTCCTAATTGTACCTTTGGGCAAATTAGAGACATGTGTTTCCTCCTCTGACCAGTCAGACTCAGCACAGGTCAGGGAACTGATTTGGCAATGAAGCGTAGGTTGGATTTTAGTTTTCACTTGTTCCAGCAGCTGGACACACTGATGTGGTATACAAACTGAGCAACTGTTCCTAAAAGAACACAATGAGGGAAAGACATAGAAACTCTAAGAAAGTCAATAATTTCTGCCAAGTCCCACAAGTCAGTCAGAGTAGGGATGTGCATGCAGAGTGAAGGCTCTTGGGAATTATTCTGTGGGCTGTGTGAACCATCACTTGTTTTTGAGGAGGGAACAAAATTGAGTTCACTAAGACTATGGAGAATAGTTAGGAAGCTATTTCAATAGTCCTGGTGAGATGATGAAAGTTTGAATTGGGGCAACATCAATGAGTAATAAAAGAAGAAAATGAGCACAATGCATATTGTGTATAGGTAGCATGAGAATTTTCAAGTAGGGCAAAGTGACAAGAGGTGAGAGGAAGGATCACCTTCATATGGGTCTTGAAGCCATCAGTATTTGCAGATAGTTTAAGTGGTGGGAAACCATGAGAGTCCCTGGAGAGAGAAGTAAGGACAGATATTTAGAGAATGACTGCATGTAAGCTCTTGGGCTGGAGACAGAAATCAACAATGGAATTTAAAAAGAGCACTCAGAATGATGGGCAGGAACCAAGAAAGGAGTGTGGTGTCATAGAGACCAAGGGTAGAGTTTCTAAGACTTGGTCGCAGAGTCAAATGAGAAGATTTGCATGCCAATCTGTAGTTACCTTTTCATGAGCAGTTCAAGTATCATTTCAGAAATTGGACCCTAAGAATCAGGGGGTAGGTGTGTAGTGGGGGTGGTAAAGTCTGAATCTGAGCTCTTTTGTAAGAACCTGGGCAGAAAAAGGAAAAAGGAATGGAGGGCAACCATTTCACAGGAAAGTGAACATAAGGGATGGCTTTAGTTATGGTGGGGGAGACTAGGACATCTTTAGAGAGTGGGTGGAGGAAGCCTGTAGAGACATGTAAAAATGAGACAAGGCAGAATCCTTTTAGAGGTAAGACTACATTCAGGGTTGGGGGAATTGAGAGATCAAATTCAGCACACAAGTGGAGGAGCTAATGGTGTAAAAAGAGCTATTTTTCTCAGGGATCAGAAGTGAAGAGGAGGGAGAACATGGGTGAAGATCCTGGAAAGATCTCTCTCCTGAGCTGGGAAAGAGAAGGGCTGGTACATCAGATAGTTCCCATTTTTTCAGTGGCTCCTAGATTTGATGATGGATTTTTTTGAGCCAAGCAGGAGGTCTGAAAAGACGCTATGGGAGTGGAAGGGAAATAAGCTTGAATAGAAGGGTCACTTAGCAGTATGGCTGGTCTCCTTTCTATAGTTGGGTAACATGAATTTATTGGTTTTGTGAGAAAACTGTTAATCATTTTGATAAAGAGAAAATTATGTTTATCTTACCATTCTATTTTCATGATATAACACAGTGCCTGGCCATAGCAGATGCTTAATAAGTATCTGTTTAATGAATAAATTCTGTAATTGTGCTGATCAGTAAAATTAGATGAGTACCACCAGCTTTTATTTAATGACCAGTGGAGAACTAAATTGAGTAAGCCTTAGGGAATGGGAAGATGCATGACCAAATGGGAATCCTACCCTGGGTCTACTGCCAAACACAAGGTCTCTCTGTTATTGTGCTGATTAACTTCCTCTTTGTCACTCTCAAATGATTAAAGAGGGAGATGTACCCTTGGTTCATAAAAATTTTCCACTTTCTTCTTTTTGTCAGTTTCCTCTTGTCAAAACTGTCCACCTAGCGTGCTGCTATCCATCACATGTGCAGGTGATTTCTGTCACTTGTTGAGTGCCTAACCAGTGCAGGTGAACTTGGGCTGGCATGGATCTAGCATGTCCTCTGTCTCTGCCAAAGAATGAAACTGCCTATCCCCTAGCCCTCTGATTATTCTTCATTAGAGACTGCAGCTACTTCCTCTAGACTCTCTTTACAATAAGATGTTGCCGTTGGTTTTCAGTTCACATTTAATTTCTGTTCTCCAAGTTAAAGCCAATTTGTTCTCATTGTCCATATCACTACACCCCCCACCCCAATCCTACCCTCATTTTCCTTCTGGTCTTTGAAGCATGAAGACCTTTTCCTTGCTCAGGATCTCTGTCTTTCCCTTTGTCTTCTGGTTGAAATATTTGTTCTGGGAACATGTGGCTTCACCGACAATGCTGGTTTCCCTTGGGCTCTTCTGACATGAAGAATCATAAATCTCATTTCCAGAAATGGGTATTGCCACTCTTACTTTCCCTGTGTTGGCCTACACATTTCCAAGACCACTTTTGGAGTGCTATCCTGCTGACTGAGTTTTCTGGGGGAACTGAGACTCTTGTAGCAGTTGTTTGGTTCTTTGGTTCTCTCAGTCCCTCTCTGGATAAGGTTTCTGGTTTTCTCCCCAGTTCTTTGAACTAGCACTTCCACCCTAGCCCTTTCCAAGTTCTGAACTCTTAGGCCATCCACTGGCTCATTCAGATGCTGTGATTTAGATTTTTTTTTTTTTTTTTTTTGCTGTTTAACGATTAACTATATTTAAGAACAATCTTAGTTTTGTTTATTTTTTTAAACATTTTTTATTGTTGTCCAAGTTTTTTGCATCCCCCCCACCACCCTGGCCCTCCCCCCCATTTCCATCCCCTCCTTGTTATTGTCCAAGTGTCCTTTACAGTAGTTTCTGCAAACCCTTCACCCTTTCCTCTATAATCTGCTCCCCTCTCCCCTCTGGTCACGGTCAGCCTATTCTCTATTTCAGTGTCTTTGGTTATATTTACTTGCTTGTTGGTTTTGTTGTTAGGTTCCTGTTAAAGGTGAGATCATATCATATTTGTCTTTCACTGCCTGGCTTATTTCACTTAGTATAATGCTCTCCAGTTCCACCCATGCTGTCACAAAGGGTAGAGGCTCTTTCTTTCTGCTGCTTAGAATTCCATTAAATGTATCATAGTTTTTTGATCCACTCATTTACTGATGGGCACCTAGGTTGCTTCCAGCACTTAGCTATTGTAATTGTGCTGCTGTGAACATTGGGGTGCACAGGTTCATTTGGATTTCTGTTTCAGGGTTCTTAGGATATAATCCTAGCAGTGGAATTGTTGGGTCAAAAGGCAGATCCATTTTTAGTTTTCTGATGAAATTCCATACTGTTTTCCATAATGGTTGCACCAGTCTGAAATCCCACCAACAGTACACTAGGGTTCCCTTTTCTCTCCAACCTCTCCATCACTTGTTGTTTGCTGTTTTGTTTATGGTGGCCATTCTGACTGGTGTGAAGTGATGTCTCACTTTGGTTTTAATTTGCATCTCTCTGATAGCTAGCAACACTGAACATCTTTTCATATGTCTCTGGACTCTGTATGTCCTCCTTGGAGAAGTGTCTGTTCAAGTCCTTTGCCCATTTTTATTTTTAATTGGGCTGCTTGTCTTCTTAGAGTAAAGTTGTGTGGGTTCTTTATATATTTTGGAGATCAAACCCTTGTGTGAGGTATCATTGGCAAATATGTTTTCCCATACAAGTGGTTCTCTTTTCATTTATTGCTGTTTTCTTTTGCCATGCAGAAGCTTTTTATTTTGATGATATCCCATTTGTTTATTCTTTCCTTTATGTTCCTTGCTGTAGGAGACATGTCAGTGAAAATATAGCTGCATGGAATATCTGAGATATTCCTGCCTATGTTTTCCCCTAGGACTTTAATGGTGTCATGGCTTATACTTAAATCTTTCATCCACTTTGAATTTATTTTTGTGCATGGTGTAAGTTGGTGATCGAGTTTCATTTTTTTGCATGTAGCTATCCAGTTCTCCCAACACCATTTGTTGAAGAGGCTATTTTTTTCTCCATTTTATGCTTCTTTTCCTTTTGTCGAATATTAATTGACTGTAGAGACTTGGGTCTATTCCTGGGTTCTATGTTCTGTTCCATTCGTCTATGTGTGTGCTCTTATGCCAGTACCAGGCTGTTTTGATTTCAGTTGCCTTGTAATACAATTTGGTACCAGGTATTGTGATGCCTCCTACTTTACTCTTCTTTCTTAAAATTGCTGCAGCTATTCAGGGTCATGTATGATTCCATATACATTTTTGAAATTTTTGTTCTATGTCTGTGAAATATTCCATTGGTACTTTAATAGGTATTGCATTGAATGTGTAAATTGCTTTGGGTAGCATGGACATTTTGATGATGATAATTCTTCCAATCCATGAACACAGTATGTTTTTATTTGTTTGTGTCTTCCTTAATATCTTTCTTCAGTATTGTGTAGTTTTCTGCATACAGATCTTTTACCTCCTTGGTTAGGTTTATTCCTAGGTATTTTATTTTCCTTGTTGCTATATCAAATGGGATTTTTCCTGATTTCTATTTCTGATGTTTCATTGTTGGTATACAAAAATGCCTTTGATTTCTGAATATTGACTTTATATCCTGCTGTTATCCTAAGTTCATTTATGAGGTCAAACAGTTTTTTGGTGGAGTCTATAGGATTTTCTATGTACACAATTACATCATCTGCAAACAATGACAGTTTTGTTTCCTCTTTTCCAATTTGGATGCCTTTTATTTTATTTTCTTGTCTGATTGCTGTGGCTAAAACTTCCAATATTATGTTGAAAGGAAGTGGTGAACGTGGACAACCTTGTCTTGTTCCTGATGTTAGTGGGAAAAATTTTAGTTTTTCCCCCTTGTGTATGATGTCGGCTGTAGGTCTCTCATATATGACCTTTATTATGTTGAGGAATTCTCCCTCTATTCCCATTTTGCTGAGTGTTTTTATCATAAACCGGTGCTATACCTCATCAAATGCTTTTTCCACATCTATTGATATGATCATGTGATTTTTGTCTTCCCTTTTGTTTATGTGATGTATTACATTTATTGATTTGTGAATATCATGCCATCTTTGTATCCCTGGAGTGAATCCCACTTCATCATGGTGTATGATCTTTTTAAAGTATTGCTGGATGCAGTTTGTCAACATTTTGTTGAGGATTTTAGTGTCTATGTTCATCAGCGATATTGGCCTGAAGCTCCCTTTTTTGTGTGTGTGTCTTTATCTCATTTTGTGACTAGGATAATTCTGGCTTCATAAAAAAGAATTTGGGAGCCACCCATCATCACGGACTTTTGGGAGTAATCTGTGAAGGATGGGGGTTGCTCTCTCTTAAATGCTTTGTAGAATTCTCCTGTGAAACCATCCTGTCCAGGGCTTTTGTTTGTTGGGAGTTTTTTGAACACTGCTTCAATGTTGTTGCTGTTATTGATCTGTTCAGGCTTTCTGCTTCTTCACTGAGTTTTGGAAGATTATATTTTTCTAGAAATTTGTTCATTTCACCTAGGTTTTCAAATTTCTTGGCATATAGTTCTTTGTAGTAATTTCTTATAATTCTTTGTATTTCTGTGGTATCAGTTGTAGTCTTTCCTCTTTCATTTCTGATTGTGTTTATTTGGGTCCTCTCTTTTTTTTTTCTTAGTGAGTCTGCTTAAAGGCTTGTCGATTTTGTTTATCTTTTCAAAGGGCCAGCTCTTGGATTTATTGATCCTTTGAATTGTTCTTTTAGTCTCTATGTTGTTTCATTCTGCTCTGATCTTGGCTATTTCCTTTCTTCTACTTGCTCTGGGCTGTCTTTGTTGTTGTTTTTGAAGTTCTTGTAGGTGTAGGGTTAGGTTGTTTATTTGAAATGTTTCCATTTCTTTTCTTTTTTCTTTTTTTTTTTTTTTTAGGTAGGCCTGTATTGCTATGAACTTCCCTCTCAGGACTGCCTTCACTGTGCCCCATAAGTTTTGGGTTATTGTGAGTTCATTTTCATTCATTTCCAGAAACTTTTTGATTTCTTCCTTGCTCTCATTCTTGATCCATTCATTATTTAATAGCATGCTATTCAATCTTCATGAGTTTGAGTGTTTTCGAATTTTTTCCTTGAGTATGGTTTCTAGTTTCAGTCCCTTGTGGTTAGAGAAAATGCTTGATATAATTTCAATTTTCTTGAATTTGTAGAACACAAAAGAAGCCTCATGTGGTCTATCTTTGAAAATGTTCCATGTGCATTTGAAAAGAATGTGTATTTTGCTTTTTTGGGATGAAAGGCTCTCTATATATCAGTTCAGTTCATTTGAACTAGGACATTGTTCAATGCTGCAATATCTTTGTTTATATTTTGTTTGGAAGATTTATCTATTTTTGATAGTGGGGTGTTGAAATCTGCTACTATAATTGTGCTGCTGTCAATATCTCTCTTGAAGTCCTCCAAGATATTCTTTATGTATTTGGGTGCTCCTATGTTGGGTGCATATATATTTACAATGTTTATGTCTTCTTGATGGATTCTTCCCTTGAGTGTTATGAAGTGACCTTCTGAGTCTCTTTTTATGGTCCTTTTTTTTGAAGTTGATTTTGTGTGATATGAGTATTGCTACCCATATGGATTATTTTTTCTTGTCCATTTGCTTGTAATGTTTGTTTCCAGCCCTTCACTTTTAGTCTGTGTAGGTCTTTTGTCCTGAGGTGGGTCTCTTGTAGGCAGCATATGTGTGGGTCATGCTTTCTTATCCATTCAGCTATTCTATGTCTTTTGATTGGAGCATTTAATGCATTTACATTTAAGGTTATTATTGATAGGTACTTATTCATTGCCATTTTTCTGTACCTGTGTTCATGTCTCTCTCTCACTCTTTTCCTTTCTTTTCTTAAAGTAGTCCTTTTAGCATCTCTTGCAAAGCTGGTTTGGTGGAGGTGTATTCTTCGAGGCTTCTTGTGTCTCGAAAGCTCCTTATTTGGCCTTCAATCTTAATTCAGAGTTTTGTTGGGTAAAGTAGCCTTGGTTGCAGGCCTCTGGTTTTCATTACTTGGAATATTTCTTGCCATTCTTTTGTGACTTGGAGCATTTCTATTGATAAGTCAGCTGCTAACCTTATGGGGGATTCCTTGTATGTTACTTCCTGTTTCTCCCTTGCTGCCTTTAAAATTCTCTCTTTGTCTTGGAATTTTGCCATTTTAATTGTGATGTGTCATGAAGTGGGCCTGTTTGACTTCTTGTTGATTGGGACTCTCTGTGTTTCCTGGATTTGTATGACTTTTTCTCTCATCAAATTAGGGAAGTTTTCCATCATTACTTTTTCAAAGAAGTTTTCTATCCCTTGCTGTTCTTCTCCTTCTGGTATCACTATTATATGGATATTATTAGGTTTCATGTTGTCCTGCATTTCCCTTAACCCCTCTTCATCTTTTCTGAGCCTCTTTTTTGTTTCTCAGCCCCTGGCTCACAGGGCTGCTTAGTTGGGTCCTTGCTGGCCCATTTCGGACTCAGGGATGCACTGGCTTCCAGGCCTGTCCAGAGGCTGGCAGTTCATGGGCACTTTGGCCTCATGTCCAGATACAATATTCTGTCAGCCCCACATGTGTCTTCCAAGTCCTGCCACTCCAGGTCTGGGCCCAGGGAAGCTCCAAAACTCTGGCTTTCTGCTCTCCCTGCCCTAGGGTGGCCATTTCCTAAGCTCCAAGGTGCTTAATTGCCCCAGGCCTTGGTTGATACCTGTTACTGTCACTCTGTTTGTAGTCTCATAAAAGCTAGCTAAGGGTCTAGACACAATTCGCCCAATAAAATCTTTATTGGGAAATAAAGAAATTCACTTGCTCTTAATGAAAATACAGCCCAGAGTCTCTCCTTGGTACTAGAGGAATGGTTTCCAAATGTGGGTGTAGGGAAGAATTAAGCACCTGTATGTCTTTTTCGTTCTTCCCATGTCCACATCTTGATGTAGGGGGTCAGGTGGATCTTGGTCCTTACAAAAGCTTAAGGATTATTGTTCCTGAGAGAGACCTTCCACAGGAAACAGAGAGGAGGGCAGAGACTTGGGCTATTCTGGGATCCATAGTGCTCTGGGATGTCTTGATTGAGGCATGTCTTTGAGAAGTCCAAGTGAGCACTGGCCCCTGATCCTGTGGTCAGGCTTCCACTCTCTCCATCATTCATGGTTAGTTTTTCAAAGGCCACACCTTGCTGAGCATCACACCCTAGAGCTGTTGCTCACCCCAACTGTCTTAATTCAGGGCCATACTGTGCCCATCCAACTAGTTACAGATTGTAAGGTCCATGGCAATCTCCAGTTGCCTTCTCTTAACCTGCCTTGTCCCCACATGTAAATCTCTTTATGTTTCCTGATGCTGTTGGTTTTGCAAAATAACGCACATTTTCCTTACTTATCTTTTGGACTGGGTAACCTGGTTAGGACTACTAAGAGCATTACTACTTTGGGGGCATTTTTGAAGGCTGAATTTGGAACTCATCTCTAAATGCTATTCCTGTGGCTCTGATAGTACCTGTACAGCATGCAGAATAGCCTGTACAGGCCTCCCAGACTCATGATCTACCTGGGTCAGGAGTGACCCATTACCTCAAGGAAAGAACACTTTCTCAGGCCTATTGACTTAGTTTGTCAGGGGTGAAGAGAGAGCCTGTGTCTTTGGAGCAGTGTGGTCACTTCTCCACTTCCATGCTTCCAATGTGGCCCAGGTCCCCTTTTCTAGTCCTCCTACCTAATATGGGCACTTCATCTGCCTGTATGCTGGCAGTGAGGCCCAGTTCCTTCCACTTCAGTTTGTAAGCTTATTACTACTTTATCATGGCCTGTGTCAGTCAGTGGAACACCACATACCCCAGATTTCCACCCCCCCCATATGATATGTTACCTATGCTTTTCTGAATCTCTAATTCTTGTTCTAGTTCTCACTCTACCCTAACTCTTGAAAACCTTAAAATTCTGGTTTCTCTGAAATTCACCCTTCATCTTTGGTAAAGACAAAACATGAATGGCATTTTTCAAAGAAGTTGAGGCTGACTTTATTCAGAACTATCACTCTAAGTATTGAGACCACTGCAATGGGGTTTTGCATTGGGGTAGAGAGATTGGGCTCAACTCTGAATATAGCCTGGATAAGTAGAAGTTTACTGCCAAGGAAAAGGTGGGGTCAATGGATGCAATAAGCATCAGGAGTCAGGGAGGTTCTAGATAATCAGTGTAATAGAATTCTTGCTGGAGAGAGGCCAGGGTGGTCAGGCATTGGCTGGAGTGTTGTGAAGGATCAGGAGCCTGGAATATGAAGGTGATCATGCATTAAGTGTAGTTTTCTTGTTGCAGTGACTAATGGGCCTCTTACTGAAATGGATTTTGCAGGAAATTGCACAGATGGGCCTGAAGATGTTTTGGGAGACTGACCAAAGTTTAGCTAAGCAGAAAATCTTTCTTGTTCTCAACAAAATCCCCTGGATCTGAAATACCTCTGTGAATAGTTTGTTACCTTTTTGCTGCATCTTCTCTGGGACACTGCTTCCCCTGACTCCCTTCCATGGCCTAGAGCTTTTCTCCCACAACCTTTATTTCTTTGGGCTTGGAGATGTGGTTGAGCCCTCATCGCTTATTCTGGTCCTTTCTGGACCATTCCCTCTCCTTCTTTCTAAAGGATGCCTTAGGAAGGCTATGTCACCCCTTCCCCCACTCTGCCCATTGTTTCCTTGATCACTCTCTTAGCTCTCTAAAATTCTGCCTCCTGAGTCTTGGAAACTCCACTTAACACTGGTCCTGCCTCAGCCACTCATTGGACCTCCACTAGACCAATTACTGCAATTTGATCATAATCTTATTTTCAAGTCTTTCTCTCTCCTACCTTCTGCCCCTTTTCTTTCCAGCTCTTTCTTCTGATAGTCAAAATAAAACCTATTGATCTTAGCATGTCTTGAGTGCCACTAAACCCCTTGTCTCCAGCTGAAATTCCATCTTTCTAAATCCCCGCACCTTGCACACATCCCAATTCCTTTATTCCTTCCTTGCTTTGTTGCTCTTACTTGGCTAGATCTAAACCTGATTATGTCCAAAGCTTGCTTCTGTGTCTACAACTGCATAGCTGATGTGTCTGATGGAAAATATACATCCAAGGTGACTTCTTTCACACAAACCTCCAGCATGTCCCTATATTGCCATATTGTCCTACTCTATTTTCTGAGTTCTTTGTCTCTCCCACTGTCCAGAAGGGTGATTTTACTATCTCTCCTTCTCTCACCCAAAACCTCTCATCCTCACTCAGCTGAAGACCTGCTTCTTATTCCTCAGAGAAAATTAAAGACTATAGACATAAACTACTGGATATGGGTATACCATATCCACCCATGCCCCAAGCATCTGGACCCCCTTTCTTTGCCTTCCCTTCTGCTATTGTATATGGATCCATATTTCCATCAAATGTCAGCTCTCCCATTATGTACTAGATTGGGTCCCTGTTCATCTGCTCAAGGACATTTCTTCAGCAATTCCTCCCCTGATACTGGACAATCCTCATGGGAATATACGTGTGTGTGTGTGTGTGTGTGTGTGTAAACAAACTTTCTTCCATAAAAAAAGACACTTGTCTTCTCTCTCCATGTTGCTTGCAGTTTTTCTCCATTTTTCTTCTTATTTCTAGCAAAATTCTGAAACAGTTCTATACATTCCCGTTTAATTCCTTTTCTCCCTCTCTTTCTTAAAACTGTTACAATCAGGCTGTAACACCTACTATTCCACAAACCCCAGGTTCTCAATGTTCCCATGATTTCTGTGTTGCTAAGTCCAGTGATTTATTCCAGTTTGCATCCTTTTGAAACTTCAGCATCATAGGGTGGTTAATCATTCCTTCTTACTTGGCTTCCAGACTCTGCAGACTCCTGGTTTTCATCCTAACTAATCTCTATTTTTCTGTTTCCACTACTAGTTACTGTTCTTCTGTTCAACTTGTTAATAGTCAAACTCCAAGGCTCATTCTGCCTTTTTTTCTATATTGGTGATCTCATCTATTTTAATGAATTTGTTTCTTCCCTCCCTCCCATGCTTCCTTCCCCACTCCCTCCCTTCCTTCTTTCCTTCCTTCCTTCCTTCCTACTTTCCTTCCTTCTCCTTTTTTATTTTCAGTAGTAAGAACATTTAACAAGAGATCTACCTTCTTAAAAATTTAAGTGTACAATGTTGTAGAGCAGATCTCTACAACTTACACATCTTTTATAACTAAAACTTTATACCCATTGAAGAACAATGCCCTATTTTTCTGTCTCCAACTACCATTCTACTTCTTATTTCTATAAGTTTCACTATATGATCATATATATATGTGTGTGTATATATATACATATACATACATAAATATAAATATAAATAAATATAAATAAATATAAATATATATATATCATGCATGCAATTTTTGTGGAATCATGCAGTATATGTTATTCTGTGATTGGTTTATTTCATTTGGCATAATTTCCTCCAGGTTTATTCATGTTATCATATTACCATATATGGCAGGATTTCCTTTTATTATTTTTTTTTTGAGAGAGAGAGTAGGAGGAAAAGGGATGGAGAAAAAGAGAGAGAGAAACATTGATGTGAGAGAGAAACATCAACCAGTTACCTCTCATGCACACCCCAACCTAGGACCAAATCCTCAACCTAAGCATGTACTTTGACTGGGGATTAAACTGGTGGTGACCTTTGGCTTTGCAGGATGTTGCCCAACCAACTGAGCCTCACTGACCAGGGCAGAATTTTCTTTTTATTTGAAGCTGAATAATATTCCATTGTATGTATATACCATATTTTTTAGCTATCGATTCATTAATAAATATTTAGGTTGTTTTATATCTTGGCTATTATGGATAATGCTGCAGTGGACACAGGAGTGCAGATATATTTTTGAGATCCCAATTCAGATATTTTTGGCTACATAAATAGCCAAAAATGATCCAGTGGGATTGCTGGATCATATGGTAGGCGTGGGACTACATCAAGCTAAAAACCTTCTGCACAGCAAAAGAAGTGATCAACAAAGTGAAAAGATCACCTATGGAATAAGAGAAAACATTTGCAAATCATATATCTGGTAAGGAGTTAATATCCAAAATATACAAGGAACTCTTACAAATCAATAGTAAAACAAACAAACTAGATTCTAAAAACTGGCAAAGGACTTGAATAGGTATTTCTCCAAAGAGGTATGTAAAAATCTCACTAATCTTCAAGAATTGCAAGGAAATGCAATGAAGGAAATGTACATTGAAAAAAAACTACATTGAGATCATATCATACCTATTAGGATAGCTACTATCAAAAAACCAAACACAAAACAAGGTGTTGGCAAGGATGTACAGAAATTGAAACCCTGTATGCCATTGGGTGAAAATGTAAAATAGTGCAGGCACTATAAAAATAGTATGGAAGTTCCTCAATTAAAAGTATTTTCATGACTTTAGACTTCTGGCCAAGATGGAGACATAGGCAGACAGAATGTGCTTCTTCACACAACCAAAAGAAGAACAACAACAAATTAAAAAAAAAACAGAGCTGACAGAAAATTGAACTGTTTGGAAGTCTGACAACAAAGGAGTTAAAGAAAAAACATTCATTCAGACTGGTAGGAGGGTGGAGACAGGCAGCCGGGCAGAGAGGACTTGCAGCAAGGCAGAGGCTGGAGGACTGGGGCAGGCAGGGCAGTGGCTAGTGGGCCCAGTGAGGTGGTGGCTGGCAGACAGTTCTGTCCCACATTCATGTGCAGATAAACTGGGGAGTGAGATAGACTGCACAACCCAGGGTTCCAGCACAGGGAAATAAAGCCTCAAAGCCTGTGATTGAGAACACCTGTGGAGGTTGAGGCAGCAGTGGGAGAAACTCCCAGCCTCACAGGAGAGTTCACTGGAAAGACCCACAGGGTCCTAGAATGTATACAAACACACACCCCTGGGAATCAGCACCAGAAGGTCCCAATTTGATTGTGGGTAATAGGGGAAGTGACTGAAAACCAGCAGAGAGCAGAGCAAGTGGCATTTTTCCCTGTCAGACCCCTCCCTCACATATAGCATCACAACATGGCAATGTGGGTTGCCCTGCCCTGGTGAACAGCTAAGTCTCTGCCCTTTACTACATAACAGGTACACCAAAACAAAACAACAACAACAACAAAATGGCCCAAATGAAAGAACAGATCAAAGCTTCAGAAAAATTACAAGTAAGTGACAAAGAGATAGACAACCTATCAGATGCAAAGCTCAAAACACTGGTAATCAGGATACTCACAGAAATGGTTGAATGTAGTCTCAAAATAGAGGGAAAAATGAAGGCTATGCTAAGTGAAATAAATGAAAATGTACAGGGAACGAACAGTGACAGGAAGAAAACTGGGACACAAATCAATGTTGTGGACCAGAGGTAAGAAAGAAATATTTAACCAGAACAGAATGAAGAAACAAGAATTCAAAAAAGTGAGGAAAGGCTTAGGAACCTCCAGGGCATCTTTAAATGTTCCAACATCCAAATCATAGGAGTGCCAGAAGGAGAAGATGAAGAACAAGAAATTGAAAACTTATTTGAACAAATAATAAAGGAGAACTTCCCCAATCTGGCAAAGGAAATAGACTTCCAGGGAGTCAAGGAAGCTCAGAGAGTCCCAAAGAATTTGGTCCCAAGGAGAAAAACACCAGGGCACATCATAATTACATTAGCCAAGATTAAAGATAAAGAGAGAATCTAAAAAGCAGCAAGAGAAAAGGAGACAGTTACCTACAAAGAAGTGCCCATAAGACTGTGAGCTGATTTCTCAAAAGAGACCTTGCAGGCAAGAAGAGGCTGGAAAGAAGTATTCCAAGTCTTGAAAGGCAAGGACCTACATCCAAGATTACTCTATCCAGCAAAGCTGTCATTTAGAATGGAAGGGCAGATAAAGTGTTTCCCAGATAAGGTCAAGTTAAGGGAGTTCATCATCACCAAGCCCTCATTATGTGAAATGTTAAAGGGACTTATCTAAGATAAAGAAGATCAAAAATATAAAAGTAAAATGACAACAAACTGACAGTTATTAACAACTGAACCTAAAACAACAACAAACTAAGTGAATAACTAGAACAGGAACAGAATCATAGAAATGCAGGTCACATGGAGGCTTATCAACAGGGGAGTTGGAGGGGGAGAAAGGGGAAAAAGATATAGGGAATAAGTAGCATAAATGGTAGGTAGAAAATAGACAGGGAGAGGTTAAGAATAGTATAGGAAATGTAGAAGCCAAAGAACTTATATGTACAACCCATGGACAGGAACTAAAGGGGATGAATGGGAGTCTGAGGAAGTGTGCAGGGTGGTGGGGGAGTAAAGTGGGGAAAATGTGACAGCTGTAATAGCATAATCAATAAAATATGTTTAAAAAATAAAAAAATAGTTTCATGACTTTAAATAAAATCAGAATATTGATACATTCCTAAATTCATATCTCTGACATAGACCTTTCTCTTGAGCTCCAAACTGCCTTCCTAATTTTGGCAGTTGAATATTTAATAAACATCTTAGGCTTAATATATTTAAAAGATACCTCCCCAAACTACCCCTACGCACATCCTTTTTTATCTCAGTTAATATCAGTTCCATCTTTTTGGGCAACGAGGATAAACTTGAGGCCTTCCCTTCTTCCTTTTTGGCCTTACATTTAAATCCAATCTAATGGCAAATTCAGTTGGCTTTACCTTCAAATCATATTCAAAATGCAACCACTTCTCATGACTCCACCACTACCACTCTGTTTCCAATCTGGCATTTAGATGTCCCCAAATGCTCCCCCTGCTTCTGCCTTTGTTCCTCCCCCCCCCATCTATCAACCAGAGTACCTTTTAATGACTGTTTAACATTTTGGGTCACACCCTTCAAGCCTCTAAAAGCTCACTATCTCAACCAGAGTAATAGCTGAATAAAGTCCTTACAATAGCCAACATAACCTTTCCATTGAGCCCCATTCGGTTATAAAGCATTTCCTATTTTTTCTCCCTTTCCTTTCTCCCTCTCTGCTGTAGTCTCCCTGGATTCTGTCCTGTGACTGGAAAATTCCAGTCACTCTGCATCAAAGGTTTTGCACTAGCTGTTTCCCTTACCTGCTCTTACCCCAGCTATCTTTATGGCTTGCTCTCTTACTTTTGTTTTTGGATCTACTCAAATGTTATCTTCTCAGTGAGGTCTTCTCTGGTTCTTTCATCTAAAATATATTACTTCCTCTGTAGGGTCAACACCCATACACATATATCCTTCCTTCACTTTTACTGTTACTGTTAATGATTCTCCTTAGTACTCTTCACCTTCCAATGTTCCATTTATTCCCCTTATTTCCTTTTCACCAATCCATGAGGGCAGGGACTTTTAGTCTCTTGTTCACTAGTGTGCCTCCAGACCCTAGAATAGTGTCTGATCCTCAATAAATTTTGATAAATGGAAAAGTAGAGGGTCTGAAATTAATCACATATATTCTATTTGGAAATCTGAACAAAGGCCTAGGTTGCTGTCTGCACCATGATTAGTGAACATCATCTCACCTTGTATACTATTTGGAAAGTATCAAAACAGAAATTCATTTAGACTGGGATTATAGGCAGAGTTCTGAAACTACTCAGTACCTTTGTGCCTCTTATCCAAGTCCCCCTTCAACACAAACTCAGCTCCAAATGCTTCTGAGTCATCTGCTTTCTTTCACTCGCTTTTTCTTCTCCTGCTGCCTTCTGAACCAACCCTTTTCACTGTAACCTCTGGAATCTCTATAGATTGATGGACTCGTTCAGTCATTTCACAAATGATTTTTTGAGCTCCTATTACATTATGATATAAAACTGAACACAGTAAATACATTTTCTGGCCTCTTGGAGCTCTTAGCCTATAAGAAAATTAAACAAATTACATATATGAAGAGTGGCACAGTAGAAAAACTATCCCGAGTCATGGAAAATAAAAAGGGAAGTAGTCTGAGTCAAGGATTTCTGAGGAAGTCATTTAAAGGTGAACTCTGAGGAAGTAACTAGGCATGGGATACTAGGGAAGTGAGAAAGGGCAGAAAGTTAAGTTTACTGTTCCATTATTAATAGAGGATTTTGCTCTAAATTCTTCAGAGAAGATTCTTTACAGCTCCTGAACTTACTTGAGACCTGATTCTCCTCTGAGGACACCATGCTTCATTTGAAGGCTTGTGTCCCCTTTTGCATATGACTGAGGAGGGAGAGAAGACTGGGGCCATTTTCATTCCATTGCCATGTCCAAACAACCATGCCTGTTGAACTTACCTTCATGATCTCACTTCCACAATTTCTCTTCAACACACTGTGTTCTGTCCATGCCACCCTCAACATCCCTGAAGTCACTTTCAGTAAGTTCACTTGTGACTACACTGTTTCAGATGGAAACTTCTCTGTCCTTCTCTATAATCACATTGTGGTAGCACTTACCATGACCACCTCCTCTTTGTGAAAGTTCTCTGCCTCCACCCCCTGGCTTCTGCTAGTAAGCTCTCTCCTGCTTTCCTTCCTATCACTCTTTCAATGTTTTTACTTTCCTTTGGGTGCCACCCCCACTCTTGCCCATGAGGAGTTCAAAGTGCCCTTCCTAATAAGAACAAAAAGTGTTGGGGGCCACCCTACCTGGTCTCAGGAAGCTGTGACCCCCTGTGACTTAGGCTGAGTGAGAGACCTCTGGACCAGGAGCCACTAAGGAAACAAAAACTTATTCCCCTGGCATGAACGCTACCTGTTATGTGCTTGGCCTTTAATTCTTAATCAGTTAACCAATGACGGGTAAGATTCCTCAAGGGAGGGAAAACCTAAAACAGGTTCTGATCACATAAAGGCCTCTGGGATGAGACTCACGAGGCTGTGGAAATGAAGGGGCTGTGGAAAGGAAGGGGTGATTGACATCAACCCCTGCCCCCTCTAAGCCTGAGTCTTTGAACTTAGATGTGAGAAATCCAAGTCTCCTGGCTGCCTCTGTCTCCTGCCCTTCTCAGGGCTAAGCAAATAGCCAAAGGGGCAGCTCAGACCAGAGATGGCAGACCCGTGGGGTAATCTGGCCTGAGACATAGAATATGCAAAATCCTGTGAGATCTGTTTGCTGGAGGATGTTATTAATTTAGAATTTGAAGGCACAGACAGGAAACCAAAACTAGCCCTTTGAGGCATGTAGTCCTTTCATATGATAAAACTCCAATCTCTGGCCAGAATCACAGTAGGGATTCTGTTAGCATCTTTGTAAGTTACCTGTTCCCTTTGATCCTTTCTGACAGACTGTGACTCCACAAACTGAGTCTACTTTCTCAATAAAAACCCACTGGGGTAAAGGAACAGGGCTCTCCCCACTAGAGGGGGTGGCCATGTTCTCTGTATCCCCACAGAGTCATGCTAGGTTCTGTGTATTACACGTGTTCTAATGAACATCCACAGCCAAGATGGATACCGCGGGACAGCAGGGGCAGTATTCTTTCACAAAAAAGCCTTCCTTTTTTCTTGTTTTTGGAATGCATAGATAATGAAATTCCTATACTTGAAGGGGCTAATAATATAGCTTAAGAAATTTCTGGCTACATTTTCTTCTTTCTACAAATACGCTTTGTGCTAAAACATGCAAGCCTCCGTAGAGTTACTTGGCAGAGAGCACTTTCAAGGGCAGTGACACCACTGTGCAGCATTCTCTTGCTTCCTTGCTCTGCTTGCCCATTGGGGTTCGCTTTATCATTTCTGAGTCCTCTCTTGCAGACTTCGCCTTGTGGCTTTTTTAGCATGTTCCCTCAGAGAACGTACAATGACTGTTTTGCATTCTCTGCTATTGTGAAACCCATCCAAGGCATTGAAAAGTTTCTACTCTGATCCTCTGGGTCTAAATATCTATAAACCACCTCACATGTCTTTGAATGAGGATTTCCTAAACATATATTCCCCATCTTGAATTTAGGAGAGAGAGAGCAACTCCTGGTAGTTCTTTTTTTATTTTAATTTTTTAAATTACTTTATTGTTGTTCAATTACAGTTGTCTGCATTTCCCCCTACCACTACCCACCACCCTAGCCAAGCCCACCTCCCTCCCTTGCTTTCACCCTCCCCCTTAGTTTTGTCCATGTGTCCTTTATAGTAGTTCCTGAAAACTCTTCTCCCCACTGTCCCTCTGGCTATTGTGAGATTGTTCTTAATTTCAATGTGTCTGGTTATATTTTGTTTGTTTTTTTATTTTGTTGATTATATTCCAGTTAAAGGTGAGATCATATGGTATTTGTCCCTCACAGTGTGGCTTATTTCACTTAGCATAATGCTCTTCAGTTCCATCCATGCTGTCGCAAAGGATAGAGTTGTCATCCAAATTCACTCTTGTCTTCCATTTCTCCCTTTCTTAGCTATATTCCGGGTCAAGAGCCTATCGTGATCTTTCGGAACAGTTAGGTCCAGTACATTGCCCTATTCCCTTTTATGAAGGTTTGTCATCCTTCAGGATTGTAACCTTTTTACTAACAAAACCACTTCCTTTTGCAACTCAGTATTCATGTATCCTCTTTAATTTGAAAAACAAAATTTCTAACACTATACCACTTCTGACAACAAGCCAACACTTGTTTTTTTGTTTTGTTTTGATTTGTTTTTTAAACGAAATTCATTTCTTCTTTAGTATCCAAGTCAACAGCATTCTTAGACACAGTGCAATTCTTTTAGAATTTCTTTTACATTTTTGAGGTTTTATTTTGCCTTATTTTTGCTTTGTTTTAATCTCAAGCCAAAAGGGTAGCAGACCTACTATATGATAAAGTCACCTATCCTCTTTATAAAGATCCTCTAATAACCCTAGAGGTTGAACCCACATGCTGGGTTTCTAAAAATCATGAACTTTAGCAGAAATTATGCAATTAATGATCCAGACTTAATATAAAGCTTCAGAGCAAAGAATCTCCCTTTGTGCTTGAGGGTTTGTGTACAGGCCTCCTGCACCCAAAAGATAGTTCTATGAGCAGTAAGTCCCTTCTGTATTATATAAAGAAAAACAGAGTGTGGGCATCTAACTTAGTGCTGTGCCTGTACCCTTGTGCCCCATGATAATGATACCAGGACAAAAAGGTTTGTATGCACATGTGCCCTGTAGCTTTTACAATCCATACTCCTAGATAAGAAAAAAATAAAGGAGAGAAAAATGGATGGGGTTTCTGCCTAAAATCTCACACTCTAACAATCTTCTACTCTGCTTTCCATCCTTTCAGGGAGTATACAGTCTTAGGGTACTTAAAGATCCACTAGAGGTGACACTTGCTAAAAGATTTGATTCCCAGGAATCTATTTACCCAGAGTACTAGGTACAGCTCAGATGAGTGCTGAAGCCAGTGGCTGCTGCCACAATGTCACGAGGTTTGGTATCTTCATGTTGGACATTGTCTCTCAGATGTCACTGTTGTCATTAGCCTAACAATGTTCCAAATAACAGTGTGTATTGGACATTTGGGAATGTAATTCAATAGTCCTCCCACAGAAGTTCTGCATGATTGATAATAAGCCCCCAAAAGTTTCACACCTCCCTGAATGAGAAGGTAGGGTACAGAGGGGGATTTTTTTCCCTTCTAGTGTCACAATTACCTTTTAGAGGAAAGATTCCATCTAATGTGAGGAAGTTCAAAGGGAAGGATGCTGAGAAGGAGTCATAGACTAGTTGGCATGTTGACAAGGCGAATAGAAGAAATTCCCTTTTCTTCGCATTTCCTCATCAGTGCTCCTTCTTCCATGGTCTTTAGAAGGTAGTACAACATGTGTCTAGAATGTAGTCTGTCTTGAACTCTGAGAATATGTAGTTTATTCTCAGTATCACATTTCCAGGTTGATGAATTTGCTTACTCACTAAAACTGATTTGTAACCCCTCCCAGATCAATACTTATAGTGTTTCTCCAGTCATTCATGAACATGTACAAAGCAGCAAAAAAATATGGGTTTCCCAATGGGCACATTACTGGTTACAAAATGAGGTGATGCTTTACTTTCTTATTGCACCTCTCATATTGTAAATAGGGCCCTTTTTGTGGTCTTTTTAGTGTTAAGATTTTTACATTTCTGTGTTTTAAGTTGGTTATTTTGCTGTTTAAATAGGCCCCAAGGCTAATGCTGAAATGCTGTCCAGTGTTCCCAAGCACAAGAAGGCTGTGGTGTGCTTTATGGAGAGAATACATCTGTTCAATAAGCTTTACTCATATATAACATACAGTGCTGTTGGCTGTGAGTTCAATGTTATTGGGTCAGTAATCTATAGCAAGTAAAGTATCTTTTGACAGAAACACATATAAAACACAATATGTATTGATTGGTTCATGAAAATGTTACAAGCAGTGGCTTACAGAATCCTGACACTGTTTATCCCCTAGGAGCAATAGTTCAGTATTTTCAAATTAGTGTTTGTTGTGACTTTATAAAACAGAGCTCTTGTGAATAATGATGATCAACTGTATTTGATTAGAATGACAGTTGTAAAGGCTGGAATTTGTTTTCTAAATTTTATGGTATTGATGGGGTTGGTAATACAACAGTGCTACAGGCTGGGGCATTCAAGGAAAATATGGTGCATGATGAATATGACTGGATGAAATAATATTTTGAAGGGTTTCTAGTAGAAAAGGACCAAACTGACACTAAAAATTGCAGGGATTCTCTGGTTGAGTACAGGATTAAAAAAGTGAGTAGAAAATGATTTGGAACTTTTGTCTTTAATTCAAATGAATTGACTTGGAAACTTAATTTCTCCTTAAGCTTTCAATACTAAAGGACAATTTAATTTTTTGTTGCTGAAAGTTGAATATTATTATATTGTCATTTGGATTTATTTTTCAATTTCTATTGATCTATATGGACATTGTATTTAGGTGTGACTTAAGACTATAAGGAGATTAAGCCATAATTTTTTTGGGCTCAGTTGCAAAAATGTATTTAATATCCTTTGCTCACCCACCCATTATAGAGAAATTTGGGGACCCAAACTGAACTGTTCTTTCCTTGGAATGGAGCGGTAGTTGGTACTTTTCTGAACAGCCTCAAAACATGAAATCAGGACTTCCTGCAATCAACTTCTCCCAAAAGAGATAGTCACACCCAGGTAAGTCACAGGGCTTGACTACTAAGCACCAAAAGTTAAGAGAACTAACAACTGGGGAATGTCAGAAAGTGCTTTATTTTCCCTTTTCATGTTTCCCAAGGAGTCTTTTATTATTGGTGAAATTGGGTGGGGTCTAACTTTCAAGCAGTTCCTCACTGAGGGGATATAGTTATTGCCCTAAAATTCTGTCAGGGTGGGCATCTTCTCAGTTGCTTCTGATCCCTCCCTCTTTTCCCTGCTATCTCCCCACCTGTATATAGCAGACAGAGGCTTACCTTGTCCATATGATTAGGAAGGTGAATCAGAGTCTTGTGGTTCCAAGGCATGTGCTCAAGGAAGGAGGAAGAAGGATCTGCTTCCCACCATCCAATCCAGATTTACTGTTACAGTTGATTATATATCTTGGTTCATAACAGATGTCTTGTATTCATCACTAGCTAGACCTCAGTAGCAGAGGACTGAGCTGGAACTTTAATGTCAGGGGAATGACTCTGAATGTGGTCTGAGGAGTCCAGTATCACTAGTCAAAAGGTATGGGGCAAACTAAGTTCAATCTGCACAAACTAAGTTCTTTAGTATCCAAAGATATTAAGTGACATCTTTGGATATCTCTGACCTGCGGAGGAGGTGGAACAACTTCACACCTTCTGCTTACTACTTTATCTTCTTTAACTGGGCATCTGATTTAGTGTTTAATAGATACCTGAGAATTGGGACCCATCACTAGAGAAGGGAGAAGACAATGAGATGAGGCTCAGACCCCTTGGCCTTATACGTGGGGTTGGAGTTCAGTGTGAAGGGGGAACCTGAGGATGTCAGGTTCCCCCATTGTGAAGGAGATAGGAATGCAACCTGACATGTACATACACAAGAAACTGCTCCCATGAGCAAACTCACTGTGCATGAAAGTAGAGGAAATTTCTAGATCCTTGTTTTTAGGGAAGATGATGCTTTCCACAGACAAGAGTCTCACTATCTCACTTCCTCTTCAGGGCTGAGTGCATAAAGCGACAGACTTCTAACTCTTAGCAGAGGCTGAGAAGGGCATATAGACCATGATTTCACAATTGAGTTCTTCCTAAACATTTGTTAACACGTGGCAGGGTGATAAGTAATTTTGATTTTTTGTTTGTGTTTTCCATTTATGTATATTTGATTTGTTATATTACAGATTATAGACATTACTGTATTACAATATGTGCTATATATTATACTATATATTATGACATTTTATGGTTTATATTCATTCCTTTTATTATTACATGTCATTTTATATTCAGAGAAAAACATTTAATTTTTAAATAAGTAAGGTATAACATCTAGGATTCTGCAAAATGTAGCATTTCCATGAAGTTCTGAATGTTTTCATATCTAATAAAAATTTAAAATTAATGAACTGAAGTTTCCAGAGAGTGATAAATGTTGGTCTGTGGATGCCTCCACTGAAATCAAACTAGAACTGAGCAAAGTCCTGTTCTCTAGTATGTGGGAATCACTTATCATTATCACTTGTTTTCACACAGATGGACTCAATCATTGGACTTGAAGTTGAACCTTGGATCTCCAAATCAGTTTTTTTTTGTCCCTGTAGTTGCAGAGTAACTTTAATACCTTTCATTCCCACCTAGATAAAATTGCAAAGTTACTGGCTTTTATTGAAACTATCTTTTTGTATGTATTGCACTTGAAACAACAAATACTTGCACCAGATATAAGGTAGTTCCATAACATCTTTATTCTAGATAACACTGGAACATATCAGAACCTTCTAAGGAATGATGTCATTAAAAAGGCAGACTAGGAGTTTTCTACCATTCTTCCCTCAAATAATATTGATTTGACAACCACTCAAGGATAGGAGTGCCTTTGTGGAAGTCTGTGAGTCCAGTGGAGAAGTTCTAACACACACACACACACACACACACACACACACACACACACACACCTGAGATTAAACACATTGAAAAGGGTAAGAAGAACAGCTTTACTTTACCCACATCATGCGAGGCTGGCATGGCACAGTACTAAGAGACACCTTCTTGGCCCATAAATTTTCCCTGGGGAAAAATAAGAGTGTGTATATATATATATATAAGAAATCCTCAGAATCTCTAAGAAGGATGGCAGAAAATATTTTCCTTGAGAAGCCAGAAGAGGTGACCAATTCTTCACATATAAAGACAATAATGTGAGATTTCAAAGATCATAAAATATCAAAAAAAACCATGATGCCACCAAAAGCATATGATAATTTTTCAGTAACTGACCCCAAAGAAGTAGAGATTTGCAATTTTCTTGGTAAATAACTCAAAACTAATGTTTTAAGGAAGCTTATTGAGCTATAAGAAAACACAAAAGGATAATTCTACAAAATCAAGGAAAAATATGAAGTTTAATAGAGAGACATAAATCATAAAAAGAATCAAATAGAATTTCTGGAGCTGAACAATAAAATGTATATTATGAAAAAAATGAAATGGAGGACATCAACAATAGACTTTCTCAAGGATCTGTGAAGTAGAAGAAATTATCCAGTCTGAGGAGAACAAAAAATAAGGAGTAAAGGAAGCCTATGTGAACTATGAAATACCATTAAGAGAAACAATGTATGCATTATTGAAGTCCATAAAGATAACAGAAGGAAGAACAGGCACAAAGCTTATTTAAAAAATAATGGCTGAGAGCATTTCAAATCTAGGTAGAGATCTGGACAATTGGGGGATCTATTATTTTCATAAAATCTCAGTAGGTTTTCTATAAGACACATCATAATAAAACTGTCTAAAATCAAAGACAAAGAGAATTTTAAATCCAGTAAGAGAAAAATTTTTTACATATAAGGATGTCAGTGGATTTCTTAGTAGAAATCTTACAGGCTACAAGAGAGTGAGATGATGTATTCAAATTGCTGGGGGAAAATGTGAATCAAGGATATTATATTCAAAAAAGATGTCTTTCAGAAATGAAAGACATCCAGACAACTTTTAG